>CATIWC010003043.1:0-43274 GCA_948472305.1 Vicia faba
AGGTTAACAAGATGAACCAAATTTATTATTTTGTCATGGTGAACTTCAAAAATTAATATTAGTTAATAATACACAAATATAATGACTATGATTGGTTATGGATAATCTATTATTCAAGTCACATTTAACAAATAAATATTTATATTAATATCCTAAAATATATTTCCAAAATTTTTTAATTGCAAACTAGACCATATATATATATATATATATATATATATATATATATATATATATATATATATATATATATATATATATATATATATATATATATATATATATATATATTATATATATATATATTATGTGTGTGTGTGTGTGTTTGTGTGATTATGTGCGTCCGCACATGCATTTTTCTTACTGAATATTTTAACTTATAATTTCTATCAATAATGTCATTTTTAAATTATATGTTTAAAATTTAATATTTAAGATTTCTATTAGTAAAAATTATTTTATTAGAAAATTTATTAATAATTTTTCAAATTAATTATAATTTAATATTTAGTTCTTGAAACAAACCAAAGAGTATTTTTTTTCATTTATTCTTTTCATCTTCTTTTTCCCTTGACTTATGATTTGCAATTTACAGTCTATGTGGTTTGTCACTATGGATTCTTGAAATTGTTTGTAATCCAATGTTACTATATATATACTTGAAGTAATTTATAATCCGATGATTTTTATTTTACATATGTGAACACAATAAGACCATATTTAATCAATATTTTGAGTGTTGGAGCATGTAATATGTGTAATATTGCTTATATTTTCCATTTTGAAAAGAAAATGTGATATTTTATTGTAGTATTGATTTACAGAATCTCAACTACTTAAAAGAATAAATAAATGGCTTTATTAGCACTTTTTTAGAAAGTGTAGTATTGTGAGGTGTCTATAATGTGATACTTTCCCTGTGTGTATGTAGTTAATAATAGTTCAAGTAGCTATTTATATAGTACTTTATTGTGTGTATGTGTATTTGCAGTTAGAGTTTGTTATAATCAGTGTGCCACTGATTTCGTCCAAAGTTACATTTCAAAGATACAACAAATGCATGATGCCACTGTGATTTTCTCTATCTAACATAAATGTCAAATATGTATATCCTTTAATATAATTTTATAATTTGTATTTCTTTTTACAATGTGTTTTGCGCTATATATTGGTTTATTTATTAACTAAATGGATATTATGTGCTGATTTGTTTCTAGTTTTTTTCTTCTTTTTAAGATTCGATCACTGGATAAAAAAAATGCCAAAATATGACTTCTTCAACACAACACCTCTTACATCCACTAACTCCACACCTACAAGAAAAAACATCAAGAATATGCCTCTTCATTTCTCTCCATTTTTAGCTTATAATTTATAATGATCCATTTTTTCATTTATGTAGATTTTTATTTTATTTGTAATGGAGCCCATGCATGCATTTGTTGAGAGTTAAATGGATTGGATGTTTTGAAGGATAATAATATTTGGCACCTTGGTATTATTTGGTTAAGTATGTGTAATCTGATAATTTCTCTTTGTGTGCAACGAATGATAATAACAATAATTGGGGAAGGTTAATATGATGGACTAAATTTATTATTCGATCATGTTATACTTATAAAATTACCATTAATTAAATAATAAACAAATCTAATAACTAAGATTGGTTAGGGATAACCTATCATTCAAGTCACATGTAACAAATAAATATTTATATTAATACTTTAACATATATTTTTAACTAGGCCCCAAAATTATATATATATATATATATATATATATATATATATATATATATATATATATATATATATATATATATATATATATATATATATATATATATATATATATATATATATATATATATATATATATATATATATTTGTTTGTGCATGTGCGTGATTGTGTGCGTGCGCGTGATAGTGTGCGTGCGCGCATGCATTTTTCTTACTAAATATTTTACCTTATTATTTTTATCAATAACGTTGTTTTTAAATTATATATTTATAGTTTAATATTTAAGATTGTTATTTGTTATAATTAATTTATTTGAAAAGTATGAATAATTTTTCATATTAATTATAATTGAATATTTAGTTCTTGGAAATAAATCAAATGATATTTTTTTATTATTTATTCTTTTCCTCTTATCTTGTCCTTGATTTTTGGTTTGCAATTTACCGTCTATGTGGTTTATTAATATGGATTCTTGAAGTTATTTATAATTCAATGTCTATGTGGTTTGTTACTATGGATACTTGAAGTAGTTTATAATCCCGTGATTTTCATTTTATAGATATCAATAAAATAAGACAATATTTAATCATTATCTTGAGTGTTTGAGTATGTCTTATGTGTAATATTGCTTATATATTGTCATTTTGAAAAGAATATATGATTTTTTATTGTAGTATTGAGTGTCAGAATCTCAATGTCTTAAAAGAATAAATAAATGGAATTAATAGCACTATTTTAGAAAGTGTAGTATTGTGAGGTGTGCGTAATGTGATATGTATGTAGTTAATAATAATTCAATAGCTATTTGTATAGTACTATATTGTGTATATGTGTATTGGTAGTTACAGTTTGATATAATCAGTGTGTCACAGATTAAATCCAAAAGTACATTTTAAAGTTTCAACTAATGCATGTTGTCTGTGTGATTTTGACTATCTAACCTAAATGTCAAACATGTATATCCTTTAATATAACTTTGTAATTTGTATTTCTTTTATAAAGTACTTGTGCTGCATATTAGTTTATTTATTGACCAAATAGATTGCATGTGCTGATTTTTTTCTAGTTTTTTTTCTTTTTAACTTCGATGGCTGAGATTAAAAAATACAAAAATATGACTTCTTCAAGCCCAATACCTCCTGCATCCACTAACTCCACACCTACAAGAAGAAACATAAAAAATAATTCCTCTTCATTTCTCTCCATTTTTAGCTTATAATTTTCAATGACCCAATTTTCTTTTATGTAAATTTTTTTTATATTTTTAATAGAGTCCACGCATTTGTGGAGAGTTAAATAAAGTGAATCTGTTTAATGATAATGATATTTGACTTGTTGGTATTATTTTGTGAAGTGTGTGTAATGTGACTATTTTCCTATGTGATTGCAGTGAATAATAATAACAATAATTGGTGAAGGTTAACAAGATGAACCAAACTTATTATTCTGTCACGATGAACTTCAAAAATTTATATTAGTTTAATAATACACAAATATAATGACTATGATTGGTTATGGATAATCTATTATTCAAGTCACATTTAACAAATAAATATTTATATTAATATCCTAAAATATATTTCCAACTAGACCCCAAAATTTTTTAATTGCAAACTAGACCAAATATATATATATATATATATATATATATATATATATATATATATATATATATATATATTTGTGTGTGTGTGTGTGTGTGTGTGTGCACGCGCCGTGTGATTGTGTGCGTCTGCGCATGCATTTTTCTTATGAAATATTTTAACTTATAATTTCTATCAATAACATTAGGGGGCTCAACAAGCTGGGGAAGATAAAAGAGATTAGCTCCCTTATCTTACATCTTCAACCTATAATCAGCATCTTGCTTGAAACTAGAGTGAAAGAAACTAAGGCAAAAACAATCAGAGATAAGCTAAAAATGAACAGATCCTACATAGATAACTACTCTGCCCACCCTAATGGTCGAATTTGGATTCTTTGGGACGATACAAAGGTTTATCTGAAGTTGTGCAGCATGTCTAGTTAACACCTTCATTGTGGTATCTACACAGTCACAAGTGAGTTCCTCTACTGGCTTACTGCAATCTATGCCCACAACCAATTGGACATGAGAAGAATTCTTTGGAGGAATATGGAAAACATCCACATGAATCAAGTTGGTCCTTGGTGTGCCATTGGAGATTTCAATAATATGGTCACAACTAGGGATAGAATTGTTGGAAAAATGGTGAGTGAGTATGAATATATTGATCTTGCAAGCATGATGAGGAAAACTGATCTGTTTGAATTGGACAGTGTGGGGGACCACTACACTTGGTCAAATGAACATGCCTCTGGTACTATTTACTCCAGGATAGACAGGGCAATCTGCAATCCTGATTGGTTCCATCTCTTTCCTGGGCATGTGCTGAGTATTATGCCCCCCAATGTTTCTGACCACTCCCCACTTTTTATCAGTGGGCCTACTGAGTATGAAAGAGGTAATCAATTCAAATTCAATAATTATCTCATTGACATCTATGGCTTCAAAGAGATGGTTAAAGCTTCCTCAGATATTCCTGCCTGTGGGGACCCTATGCAGGTTCTGTGGTACAAGCTCCAAAGACTAAAGGCAGACATAAAGAACTTTAGTAATCAGACTGGTAATTTAAAGAAGAGGCTGCTGGTAGCAAGGGAAAAGTTACATAAAGCCCAAACTGAGTTTAAAAATAACAGGTAAGATGGTAACTTGATAGAGCAGATCAAAAAGTTTACTGAAGATATCATTAATCTTCATGACCACGAAGAGAATAGATTGATCCAAAGGGCGAAAATAGACTGGATAAAAAAGGGAGATGGCAACAACAATTTCTACTTCGCTTATACTAAAGCCAGGCAACAAAGGAACTACATTAAATTCCTGCAACAAGATAGTGGGGAAGTCATTACAGGGCAAGAAAAGATTGAAAAAGAGGTTATGAAATTTTATGCCCATCTGCTGGGAAAATCCCCTACCCAAACCAAGTATATTGATGTAAAAGCTATGAGAATGGGCAGGCAGGTTCTGGATGACCACAAGAGCAACCTAGTCAACTTTGTGTCAGCCAAGGAGATTGAAGATGCCCTGAACAGTATCGGAGACAACAAATCCCCAGGCCCTGATGGGTTTACTGCCAAGTTTTTCAAAAGTTGCTGGGGTATTCTGCAGTTGGATGTTATTACTGCTGTTGAAGAGTTCTTCAGAACTGGTAAAATCCTAAGCAATTTCAACAGAACCCTGGTAAACCTTATTCCTAAAGGAGACAGAGCTATAGGGATTAAGGACTACAGGCCCATTTCTGGGTGCAATGTGTTCCTCAAAATTATCTCGAAGGTTCTTATATCTAGACTGAAAATGGTCTTGCCTTCCATTATTAACAAGAATCAAGCAGCTTTTGTTTCAGGACAAGAGATTCATAACCACATCCACTTAGCTAATAAACTTGTCAAAGGATATGATAGGAAGCATAGTACTCCTAGATGCATGATGCAAATCGATCTTCAAAAGGCGTATGAAATGGTTAATTGGGGGGCTCTTTACAGTATCCTGAGGGAATTGGGCTTCCCAACTAGATTCGTCCAATGGATCCTTACCCTAATCTCAACAGTTTCTTATACCTTCAATATAAATGGCAACAATTCAATTCTTCTGCAGGCAAAGAGAGGCATCAGACAGGGTGACCCAATGTCCCCGCTTCTGTTCGTGGTTATGATTGAGTATCTTGATAGATGCTTGGTGAAAATGCAACGTAATCCTGATTTTAATCATCATGCAAAATGTGAGCAGTTGGCACTGGAAAACCTTGCTTTTGCAGATGACCTCCTCCTCTTCTGCAGAGGTGATGCTGTTTCTATGGAAATCCTCATGGCAGCATTTAGGAATTTTCCCCTCTCCACTGGCCTAACTTGCAACCCTAGGAAATGCAACATTTTCTTCGGCAGTGTGGAGCTGACCGAGAGGAACAAGATCAGAACTGTTGTTGGGTTTGCAGAAGGTAGTTTCCCAATCCTCTACTTAGGGGTCCCTCTTAGCAGTAAAAAGCTCAGTTTGCAGCACTACCTTCCTCTCATTGCGAAAATAACGGGGCGTATCCATAATTGGGCTACGAATCTGCTTAGCTATGCAGGTCGTATCCAACTTGTGAACAACATCATCTGCTCAATAACTCAGTACTGGATGCTAAACTTCCCCCTCCCTAAAGATGTGCTTAGGAAGATCGACACTATATGCATGACGTTTATTTGGACAGGTAGGAATGATGCTAGTAACAAGAGCTTTGTTGCTGGGAAGAATATGTGCAAGCCTAGGAAGCAAGGTGGTTTAGGTATCAAGAACCTAACTGTTTGGAACCAAGCTGCCTTACTAAAGTGCCTTTGGAATATCAGCAACAAAAGTGACAGCCTGTGGGTTAAATGGATTCATAAGGTCTATCTGAAAAAAAGTGACGTCATGGAAGCAACTGTGGGGAAAAGCTGGACGTGTACCACTAGGAACATCATGAACCTTAGAAGTAAGGTTACTCAAATCCAAAGTCATTGGGACCAAATGCTTCATCAACATAAGTATTCCATGAAAGCTGTTTATTCCTTTCTCATTGATGACCTGAGTAGAAGTACCTGGAGTAAGTTACTTATGCATAATTACGCTAGGCCTAAGGCGAAATTTACTACCTGGATGTTGTGTCATGGGAAGCTCCCTACTAAAGATAGGTTGGTACGTTTTGGTATTGCTCAGGATAGCTTATGCAGGTTGTGAGGTGTGGAGGAAGAAAATACTAACCATATTTTCTTTAGCTGCCCTAACACCATTACTGTTTGGATGGCTACTTTAACTTGGTTGGGGGTTACCCATAAACCCCTTCTTTGGGAGGATGAATTGAAGTGGGTTCTGGCTAGTACCAAAGGCAAGGGCTGGCGTGCAATTGTGCTCAAAACAGCGTTTACAGAAGCTATTCATGAAACATGGCTTCTTAGGAATGAAACTATTTTTTATAATACTTATAATTACAATTTGGTAGAAAGAATTATTGATTGTATAGTGTATAGATGCTGGGGAAATAGGAAGTTTAGGCCTAACATTGCTAGATTAATGATTTAGCATTTTTGTAGATTTAGTTGGCTGAATCTGTTGAGGTTGCCTTGGTTGTATCTCTTCCTTTTGAATTAATATATCTTTTTGGTTCAAAAAAAAAATAACGTTGTTTTTAAATTATATGTTTATAAGTTAATATTTAATATTTTTATTAGTAATAATTATTTTATTTGAAAATTATTAATAATTTTTCATATTAATTATAATTTAATATTTAGTTCTTGGAAACAAAACAAAGGGTATTTTTTTCATTTATTCATTTCATCTTCTTTTGCCCTTGACTTTTGATTTTCAATTTAGAGTCTATGTGGTTTGTTACTATGGATTCTTGAAATTTTTTATAATCCAATGTTACTATATATACTTGAAGTAATTCATAATATCATGATTTTTATTTTATAGATATGAAGAAAATAAGACAATATTTAATCATTATTTTGAGTGTTGGAGAATGTCTTATGTGTAATATTGCTTATATTTTCATTTTGAGAAGAATATGTGATTTTTTATTGTAGTACTGATTTACAGAATCTCAACTTCTTAGAAGAATAAATAAATGACATTAATAGCACTTTTTTAGAAAGTGTAGTATTGTGAGGTGTCTGTAATGTGATACTTTCCCTGTGTGTATGTAGTTAATAATAGTTCAAGTAGCTATTTATATAGTACATTATTGTGTGTATGTGTATTTGCAGTTAGAGTTTATTATAATCAGTGTGCCACTGATATCGTCCAAAGTTAAATTTCAAAGTTTCAACAAAGGCATGATGCTACTGTGATTTTCTCTATCTAACATAAATGTCAAATATGTATATCCTTCAATATAATTTTATAATTTTTATTACGTTTACAAAGTGTTTGCGCTATATATTGGTTTATTTATTGACTAAATGGATGGTATGTGATGGTTTGTTTCTAGTTTTTTCTTCTTTTTAAGCTTTGATCACTGAGATTAAAAAACGCCAAAATATGACTTCTTCAAACACAACTCCTCTTACATCCACTAACTCCACACCTACAAGAAAAAACATCCAGAATAATGCCTCTTCATTTCTCTCCATTTTTAGCTTATAATTTTCAATGACCAATTTTTATTTTATATAGATTTTTATTTTATTTGTAATGGGGCCCATGCATGCATTTGTTGAGAGTTAAATGGATTGGATGTTTTCAAGGATAATAATATTTGGCTTGTTTGTATTATCTTGTTAAGTATGTGTAATGTGATAATTTCTCTATGGGTGCAGCGAATGATAATAACAATAATTAGGGAAGGTTAATATGATGAACTAAATTTATTATTCTATCATTTTATACTTAAAAAATTACCATTAATTTAATAATAAATAAATCTAACAACTATGATTGGTTATGGATAACTTATTATTCAAGTCACATGTAACAAATAAATATTCATATTAATACCTTAACATATATTTGTAACTAGGCCCCAAAATTTATTACTAATTACAAACTAGACCCAATCTATATATATATATATATTTGTGTGTGTGTGTGTGCATGGGCGTGATAGTGTGCGTCCGCGCATGTATTTTTGTTACTAAATATTTTACCTTATAAATTTTATCAATGACGTTGTTTTTAAATTATATATTTATAATTTAATATTTAAGATTGTTATTCGTAATAATTATTTTATTTGAAAATTATGAATAATTTTTCATATTAATTATAATTGAATATTTAGTTCTTAGAAATAAATCAAATGATATTTTTTTATTATTTATTCTTTTCATCTTCTCTTGCCATTGATTTTTGGTTTGCAATTTACCGTCTATGTGGTTTATTACTATGGATTCTTGAAGTTATTTATAATCCAATGTCTACGTGGTTTGTTACTATGGATACTTGAAGTAGTTTATAATCCCGTGATTTTCATTTTATAGATATCAATAAAATAAGACAATATTTAATCATTATCTTGAGTGTTTGAGTATGTCTTATGTGTAATATTGCTTATAATGTCATTTTGAAAAGAATATATGATTTTTTATTGTAGTATTGAGTTATAGAATTTCAATGTCTTAAAAGAATAAAATAATGGCATTAATAGCACTATTTTTGAAAGTGTAGTATTGTGAGGTGTGCGTAATGTGATGTGTATGTAGTTAATAATAGTTCAGTAGCTATTTGTATAGTACTATATTGTGTATATGTTTATTGGTAGTTAGAGTTTGATATAATCAGTGTGCCACTGATTTAATCCAAAACTATATTTTAAAGTTTCAACTAATGCATGTTGTCTGTGTGATTTTGACTATCTAACCTAAATGTACAACATGTATATCCTTTAATATAACTTTGTAATTTGTATTTCTTTTATAAAGTACTTGTGCTGCATATTAGTTTATTTATTGACCAAATAGATTGCATGTGCTAATTTTTTTCTAGTTTTTTTTCTTTTTAACTTCGATGGCTGAGATTAAAAAATACAAAAATATGACTTCTTCAAGCCCAATACCTCCTGCATCCACTAACTCCACACCTACAAGAAGAAACATAAAAAATAATTCCTCTTCATTTCTCTCCATTTTTAGCTTATAATTTTCAATGACCCAATTTTCTTTTATGTAAATTTTTTTTATATTTTTAATAGAGTCCACGCATTTGTGGAGAGTTAAATAGAGTGAATCTGTTTAATGATAATGATATTTGGCTTGTTGGTATTATTTTGTGAAGTGTGTGTAATGTGACTATTTTCCTATGTGATTGCACTGAATAATAATAACAATAATTGGTGAAGGTTAACAAGATGAACCAAACTTATTATTCTGTCACGATGAACTTCAAAAATTTATATTAGTTTAATAATACACAAATATAATGACTATGATTGGTTATGGATAATCTATTATTCAAGTCACATTTAACAAATAAATATTTATATTAATATCCTAAAATATATTTCCAACTAGACCCCAAAATTTTTTAATTGCAAACTAGACCAAATATTTATATATATATATATATATATATATATATATATATATATATATATATATATATATATATATATATATATATATTTGTGTGTGTGTGTGTGTGTGCGCGCGCCGTGTGATTGTGTGCGTCTGCGCATGCATTTTTCTTATGAAATATTTTAACTTATAATTTCTATCAATAACATTAGGGGGCTCAACAAGCTGGGGAAGATAAAAGAGATTAGCTCCCTTATCTTACATCTTCAACCTATAATCAGCATCTTGCTTGAAACTAGAGTGAAAGAAACTAAGGCAAAAACAATCAGAGATAAGCTAAAAATGAACAGATCCTACATAGATAACTACTCTGCCCACCCTAATGGTCGAATTTGGATTCTTTGGGACGATACAAAGGTTTATCTGAAGTTGTGCAGCATGTCTAGTCAACACCTTCATTGTGGTATCTACACAGTCACAGGTGAGTTCCTCTACTGGCTTACTGCAATCTATGCCCACAACCAATTGGACATGAGAAGAATTCTTTGGAAGAATATGGAAAACATCCACATGAATCAAGTTGGTCCTTGGTGTGCCATTGGAGATTTCAATAATATGGTCACAACTAGGGATAGAATTGTTGGAAAAATTGTGAGTGAGTATGAATATATTGATCTTGCAAGCATGATGAGGAAAACTGATCTGTTTGAATTGGACAGTGTGGGGGACCACTACACTTGGTCAAATAAACATGCCTCTGGTACTATTTACTCCAGGATAGACAGGGCAATCTGCAATCCTGATTGGTTCCATCTCTTTCCTGGGCATGTGCTGAGTATTATGCCCCCCAGTGTTTCTGACCACTCCCCACTTTTTATCAGTGGGCCTACCGAGTATAAAAGAGGTAATCAATTCAAATTCAAAAATTATCTCATTGACATCTATGGCTTCAAAGAGATGGTTAAAGCTTCCTCGGATATTCCTGCCTGTGGGGACCCTATGCAGGTTCTGTGGTACAAGCTCCAAAGACTAAAGGCAGACATAAAGAACTTTAGTAATTAGACTGGTAATTTAAAGAAGAGGCTGCCGGTAGCAAGGGAAAAGTTACATAAAGCCCAAACTGAGTTTAAAAATAACAGGCAAGATGGTAACTTGATAGAGCAGATCAAAAAGTTTACTGAAGATATCATTAATCTTCATGACCACGAAGAGAATAGATTGATCCAAAGGGCGAAAATAGACTGGATAAAAAAGGGAGATGGCAACAATAATTTCTACTTCGCTTATACTAAAGCCAGGCAACAAAGGAACTACATTAAATTCCTGCAACAAGATAGTGGGGAAGTCATTACAGGGCAAGAAAAGATTGAGAAAGAGGTTATGAAATTTTAAGCCCATCTGCTGGGAAAATCCCCTACCCAAACCAAGTATATTGATGTAAAAGCTATGAGAATGGGCAGGCAGGTTCTGGATGACCACAAGAGCAACCTAGTCAACTTTGTGTCAGCCAAGGAGATTGAAGATGCCCTGAACAGTATCGGAGACAACAAATCCCCAGGCCCTGATGGGTTTACTGCCAAGTTTTTCAAAAGTTGTTGGGGTATTCTGCAGCTGGATGTTATTAGTGCTGTTGAAGAGTTCTTCAGAACTGGTAAAATCCTAAGCAATTTCAACAGAACCCTGGTAAACCTTATTCCTAAAGGAGACAGAGCTATAGGGATTAAGGACTACAGGCCCATTTCTGGGTGCAATGTGTTCCTCAAAATTATCTCGAAGGTTCTTACATCTAGACTGAAAATGGTCTTGCCTTCCATTATTAACAAGAATCAAGCAGCTTTTGTTTCAGGACAAGACATTCATAACCACATCAACTTAGCTAATGAACTTGTCAAAGGATATGATAGGAAGCATAGTACTCCTAGATGCATGATGCAAATCGATCTTCAAAAGGCGTATGACATGGTTAATTGGGGGGCTCTTTAGAGTATCCTGAGGGAATTGGGCTTCCCAACCAGATTCGTCCAATGGATCCTTACCCTAATCTCAACAGTTTCTTATACCTTCAATATAAATGGCAACAATTCAATTTTTCTGTAGGCAAAGAGAGGCATCAGACAGGGCGACCCAATGTCCCCGCTTCTGTTCGTGGTCATGATTGAGTATCTTGATAGATGCTTGGTGAAAATGCAACGTAATCCTGATTTTAATCATCATGCAAAATGTGAGCAGTTGGCACTGGAAAACCTTGCTTTTGCAGATGACCTCCTCCTCTTCTGCAGAGGTGATGCTGTTTCTGTGGAAATCCTCATGGCAGCATTTAGGAATTTTCCCCTCTCCACTGGCCTAACTTGCAACCCTAGGAAATGCAACATTTTCTTCGGCAGTGTGGAGCTGACCGAGAGGAACAAGATCAGAACTGTTGTTGGGTTTGCAGAAGGTAGTTTCCCAATCCTCTACTTAGGGGTCCCTCTTAGCAGTAAAAAGCTCAGTTTGCAGCACTACCTTCCTCTCATTGCGAAAATAACGGGGCGTATCCATAATTGGGCTACGAATCTGCTTAGCTATGCAGGTCGTATCCAACTTGTGAACAACATCATCTGCTCAATAACTCAGTACTGGATGCTAAACTTCACCCTCCCTAAAGATGTGCTTAGGAAGATCGACACTATATGCATGACGTTTATTTGGACAGGTAGGAATGATGCTAGTAACAAGAGCTTTGTTGCTGGGAAGAATATGTGCAAGCCTAGGAAGCAAGGTGGTTTAGGTATCAAGAACCTAACTGTTTGGAACCAAGCTGCCTTACTAAAGTGCCTTTGGAATATCAGCAACAAAAGTGACAGCCTGTGGGTTAAATGGATTCATAAGGTCTATCTGAAAAAAAGTGACGTCATGGAAGCAACTGTGGGGAAAAGCTGGACGTGTACCACTAGGAACATCATGAACCTTAGAAGTAAGGTTACTCAAATCCAAAGTCATTGGGACCAAATGCTTCATCAACATAAGTATTCCATGAAAGCTGTTTATTCCTTGCTCATTGATGACCTGAGTAGAAGTACCTGGAGTAAGTTACTTATGCATAATTACGCTAGGCCTAAGGCGAAATTTACTACCTGGATGTTGTGTCATGGGAAGCTCCCTACTAAAGATAGGTTGGTTCGTTTTGGTATTGCTTAGGATAGCTTATGCAGGTTGTGAGGTGTGGAGGAAGAAAATACTAACCATATTTTCTTTAGCTGCCCTAACACCATTACTGTTTGGATGGCTACTTTAACTTGGTTGGGGGTTACCCATAAACCCCTTCTTTGGGAAGATGAATTGAAGTGGGTTCTGGCTAGTACCAAAGGCAAGGGCTGGCGTGCAATTGTGCTCAAAACAGCGTTTACAGAAGCTATTCATGAAACATGGCTTCTTAGGAATGAAACTATTTTTATAATACTTATAATTACAATTCGGTAGAAAGAATTATTGATTGTATAATGTATAGATGCTGGGGAAATAGGAAGTTTAGGCCTAACATTGCTAGATTAATGATTTAGCATTTTTGTAGATTTAGTTGGCTGAATCTGTTGAGGTTGCCTTGGTTGTATCTCTTCCTTTTGAATTAATATATCTTTTTGGTTCAAAAAAAAAATAACGTTGTTTTTAAATTATATGTTTATAAGTTAATATTTAATATTTTTATTAGTAATAATTATTTTATTTGAAAATTATTAATAATTTTTCATATTAATTATAATTTAATATTTAGTTCTTGGAAACAAAACAAAGGGTATTTTTTTCATTTATTCATTTCATCTTCTTTTGCCCTTGACTTTTGATTTTCAATTTAGAGTCTATGTGGTTTGTTACTAAGGATTCTTGAAATTTTTTATAATCCAATGTTACTATATATACTTGAAGTAATTCATAATCCCATGATTTTTATTTTATAGATATGAATAAAATAAGACAATATTTAATCATTATTTTGAGTGTTGGAGAATGTCTTATGTGTAATATTGCTTATATTTTCATTTTGAGAAGAATATGTGATTTTTTATTGTAGTACTGATTTACAGAATCTCAACTTCTTAGAAGAATAAATAAATGACATTAATAGCACTTTTTTAGAAAGTGTAGTATTGTGAGGTGTCTGTAATGTGATACTTTCCCTGTGTGTATGTAGTTAATAATAGTTCAAGTAGCTATTTATATAGTACATTATTGTGTGTATGTGTATTTGCAGTTAGAGTTTATTATAATCAGTGTGCCACTGATATCGTCCAAAGTTAAATTTCAAAGTTTCAACAAAGGCATGATGCCACTGTGATTTTCTCTATCTAACATAAATGTCAAATATGTATATCCTTCAATATAATTTTATAATTTTTATTACGTTTACAAAGTGTTTGTGCTATATATTGGTTTATTTATTGACTAAATGGATGGTATGTGATGGTTTGTTTCTAGTTTTTTCTTCTTTTTAAGCTTTGATCACTGAGATTAAAAAACACCAAAATATGACTTCTTCAAACACAACTCCTCTTACATCCACTAACTCCACACCTACAAGAAAAAACATCCAGAATAATGCCTCTTCATTTCTCTCCATTTTTAGCTTATAATTTTCAATGACCAATTTTTAGTTTATATAGATTTTTATTTTATTTGTAATGGGGCCCATGCATGCATTTGTTGAGAGTTAAATGGATTGGATGTTTTCAAGGATAATAATATTTGGCTTGTTTGTATTATTTTGTTAAGTATGTGTAATGTGATAATTTCTCTATGGGTGCAGCGAATGATAATAACAATAATTAGAGAAGGTTAATATGATGAACTAAATTTATTATTCTATCATTTTATACTTAAAAAATTACCATTAATTTAATAATAAATAAATCTAACAACTATGATTGGTTATGGATAACTTATTATTCAAGTCACATGTAACAAATAAATATTCATATTAATACCTTAACATATATTTGTAACTAGGCCCCAAAATTTATTACTAATTACAAACTAGACCCAATCTATATATATATATATATATATATATATATATATATATATATATATATATATATATATATATATATATTTGTGTGTGTGTGTGCGCATGGGCGTGATAGTGTGCGTCCGCGCATGTATTTTTGTTACTAAATATTTTACCTTATAAATTTTATCAATGACGTTGTTTTTAAATTATTTATTTATAATTTAATATTTAAGATTGTTATTCGTAATAATTATTTTATTTGAAAATTATGAATAATTTTTCATATTAATTATAATTGAATATTTAGTTCTTAGAAATAAATCAAATGATATTTTTTTATTATTTATTCTTTTCGTCTTCTCTTGCCATTGATTTTTGGTTTGCAATTTACCGTCTATGTGGTTTATTACTATGGATTCTTGAAGTTATTTATAATCCAATGTCTATGTGGTTTGTTACTATGGATACTTGAAGTAGTTTATAATCCCGTGATTTTCATTTTATAGATATCAATAAAATAAGACAATATTTAATCATTATCTTGAGTGTTTGAGTATGTCTTATGTGTAATATTGCTTATAATGTCATTTTGAAAAGAATATATGATTTTTTATTGTAGTATTGAGTTATAGAATTTCAATGTCTTAAAAGAATAAATAAATGGCATTAATAGCACTATTTTTGAAAGTGTAGTATTGTGAGGTGTGCGTAATGTGATGTGTATGTAGTTAATAATAGTTCAGTAGCTATTTGTATAGTACTATATTGTGTATATGTGTATTGGTAGTTAGAGTTTGATATAATCAGTGTGCCACTGATTTAATCCAAAACTACATTTTAAAGTTTCAACAAATGCATGTTGGCAGTGTGATTTTCACTATCTAACCTAAATGTCAAACATGTATATCCTTTAATATAAATTTATAATTTGTATTTCTTTTATAAAGTGCTTGTGGTGCATATTAGTTTATTTATTGACCAAATAGATGGCATTTGCTAATTTTTTTCTAGTTTTTTTATTCTTTTTAATTTCGATGGCTGAGATTAAATAATACAAAAATATGACTTCTTCAAGCCCAATACCTCCTGCATCCACTAACTCCACACCTACAAGAAGAAACATCAAGAATAATTCCTATTCATTTCTCTCCATTTTTAGCTTATAATTTTCAATGACTCAATTTTCTTTTATATAGATTTTTTTATATTTTTAATACAGTCCATGCATTTGTGGAGAGGTAAATAGAGTGAATGTGTTTAATGATAATGATATTTGGCTTGTTTGTATTATTTTGTGAAGTGTGTGTAATGTGACGATTTTCCTATGTGATTGCAGTGAATAATAATAACAATAGTTGGTGAAGGTTAACAAGATGAACCAAATTTATTATTCTGTCACGGTGAACTTCAAAAATTGATATTAGTTTAATAATACACAAATATAATGACTATGATTGGTTATGGATAATCTATTATTCAAGTCACATTTAACAAATAAATATTTATATTAATATCCTAAAATATATTTCTAACTAGACCCCAAAAATTTTTAATTGCAAACTAGACCAAATATATATGTGTGTGTGTGTGTGTGTGTGTGTGTGTGTGTGTGTGTGTGTGTGTGTGTGTGTGTGTGTGCGCGCGTGCGCACGCGTGTGATTGTGTGCGTCTGCGCATGCATTTTTCTTATGAAATATTTTAACTTATAATTTCTATCAATAACGTTAGGGGGCTCAACAAGCTGGGCAAGATAAAAGAGATTAGCTCCCTTCTCTTACATCTTCAACCTACAATCAGCATCTTGCTTGTAACTAGAGTGAAAGAAACTAAGGCAAAGACAATCAGAGATAAGCTAAAAATGAACAGATCCTACATAGATAACTACTCTGCCCACCCTAATGGTCGAATCTGGATTCTTTGGGACGATACAAAGGTTGATTTGAAGTTGTGCAGCATGTCTAGTTGGTCCTTGGTGTGCCATTGGAGATTTCAATAATATGGTCACAGCTAGGGATAAAATTGTTGGAAAAATGGTGAGTGAGTATGAATATATTGATCTTGCAAGCATGATGAGGAAAACTGATCTGTTTGAATTAGACAGTGTGGGGGACCACTACACTTGGTCAAATAAACATGCCTCTGGTACTATTTACTCCAGGATAGACAGGGCAATTTGCAATCCTGATTGGTTCCATCTCTTTCCTGGGCATGTGCTGAGTATTATGCCCCCCAGTGTTTCTGACCACTCCCCACTTTTTATCAGTGGGCCTACCGAGTATAAAAGAGGTAATCAATTCAAATTCAATAATTATCTCATTTACATCTATGGCTTCAAAGATATGGTTAAAGCTTCCTCGGATATTCCTGCCTGTGGGGACCCTATGCAAGTTCTGTGGTACAAGCTCCAAAGACTAAAGGCAGACATAAAGAACTTTAGTAATCAGACTGGTAATTTAAAGAAGAGGCTGCTGGTAGCAAGGGAAAAGTTACATAAAGCCCAAACTGAGTTTAAAAATAACAGGCAAGATGGTAACTTGATAGAGCAGATCAAAAAGTTTACTGAAGATATCTGTTGTACCCCAAAATTTTCCCTCCCATATTCTTCAAGAAATTGCCAAGTCATGCTTCAAAATTCCCCAAGGGTTGCACAGTGCAAAGGTCTCCTATACAGTCAAAATTAGGGTTTGTGTTCTGATCAAGAAAATGAAGTTTCCAAAGGTCCAATCAAGTCTCACATGCCTACAAATATGGTCAAGCATCCTCATATCAAGTTTCAAGGCATTCAGCACAAAATTGCACAGTCAAAAACCCTAATTGCACTACAGTCAACTGTAGGGGCAAAATGGTCATTTGGCAGTCAAAAGTTCAAATTTTTGGTCAACATATCATTTTGAAGCCACAAACATCATTTGATCAATGCTTGATCATGATTCTCAAAGTTTGGCTCAAAAATCATCAAGATGCAAAAGTTTCCTTATTTGGACAGTTGGAAAAGTCAACTGTAAATTGACCAGGGCATAACTTTCACATGGATTATCAGAAAAAATCCATCCAAAGCTCATTTTGAAGAGGAAGACATTTCCTACAACTCATCTTCATACTTCAAGTCCATGAAATGCTCTCACAAAAAGTTATCAATTTCAACATTATAGGTCATTTTCAAAAGTCAACAAAAAGGGACTTTAAGTCAAAGGCCATAACTTGAGAATGGTAAATCAAAATGACATGGGACCAAAGACATTGGTTAGAGGACTCAAAGACCTTTCCAAAATGTCCAAGAACATGAGAAAAGCTTAAATATTGAGCAAGTTATGCCTTGTGGAAGTTGGGAAATTTTTGGATATTTTGAAAAGTCAACATTGATTCAAATGACCTAAAATTGCTAATGAGCCCATTTTTCTTCCATAATCCATCATCCATGACATGTGCACGACCACTTGGCCCAAAGGGAAGTTTTATTCATTTTTTATTTTATTTATTTGAATTTTTATTTATATTAATTCATTTAAATCAATTAAATATGTGAAAAATACTTAACTTAACCTAGCAAATCTTTTTGTACATGTTTTATTCTCAATAATTCGTGCACATTCAAATATGGGAAGATTTGGTTTGATTGGATCATAATTGGTACAAAATTGTATGGAAAAGATTGAAAAAACAAAGCTTGAAAATCAAATCTTCAAAACCATCAATGAATGAGATTTGGCTCAGAATTGTTTACCTAATTGATTCATACATAAACAAGGAACACAACCCTAATGCTTGGACAATTGAAGCTGCGCAGAAGAGCATTATCAAACTTGAAAAATTGGCAAAGAAACTCAAATCTGAAAACTAACTTGCAGGTGGTTTCAAGCCACGATTTCCATTCCATTAGCTTCCTTGAAGATTACTGAACGTATTCCAATCAAGAACATCAATCCTAACGCGTTGAATTGGTATACAGAAATCCACTTTTCTCTTATATTTTTCAAAATCGTATTTCCAGATTTAGGCGTTTTCATGGCATTTTGATTATGCATTTATATTGAGTAATGTGTTCTGAAGCTAACTGTATGAATTGATTGTGTTTTTATGAGCTATACAAGAAATTGCCATGGTTGTATTTTAGGGTTTGCATGACCTTAAATTGGGTATTTTGAAACAAAGAAAAATTGGCCTTCCAGACCCATACCATTAGAATAAGCGCACTTGGACGAAGGAGAACCCATGCTCGCGCTCAATTTATGAGCGTCCTAGGCCTAATCGCTATTTTCCCATAGACGGCCTAGGAGAACATGTGAAAAACCGTGGCTTAATGTATTTGTGTTTCAGGAATGTGGAGAAGACGATATCGTGGCAAACGGTGATAGGCTGATTCAAAAATTCGCGCGCAGACCCACTAACATTTTTGTGTTTCTGTTATAATATTTATTAGTTGTTTATTAATCCAACACGCGCATCTGGTTCAGTGGCAAGGCATACGAGCTGGCAACACACGTGACCTGGGTTCGAGCCCCAGGTCTGCATTATCTCAATATTATTTTTCCATGTACGTTCACATGCAGCTTCAGTGTAAAGACGCACCATACACCCTCCAGATCAAATCGTCCACGTTCATATTGGAATCAAATCAAAGGCTCAGAATTGAGGAACACCATAAACTCTGGTCAACGCGCCAGTATGTCCCCTGAAAAGTCAAAAGGGCCAGCAAGGTTAATGGGCCAGATTATCATAATTTCACCTCCATGTTGGGGACTACCACCCCCCTAGGTTTGCCATATCTTTTTTATTTAATTTAATTCTATTTCTTTTAATAATTGTTTTGTCCAATTTAATTAATTATTTTCACAAAATATAAAAAACCCATAAAAAATCAGAGAAGAATTAAAATAATAAATATTTTTATTTCTAATATTTTCATAAATAAATTTGCATGTAATTATTTAGTTTTAAATTAGGTTGCAATTTTAATTCTTTAAACAAAAATCTAAAAAAAACATAGAATTAGGTTTAATTAATTTTTCATCCTTTTTTATTTTTTCTTTCATAAATATATTAAATAATTAAATATTTTATTTTTTATAATTAAATTGCATGAAAATAACTTAGGGTTAATTTAGGTTAAATAACTTCAATATTTTTTAATAAATTAAAAATAATTAGGGTTAGGGTTTGCATCTTATTTTAATTTTAATTAATTCTCTTTTTCACATTAAATCCTAAAATACTAAAAATACCAAAAAAAACAATTGCTTTCTTTTCTTTTTACATTCCTCATTACTTTAATATTGTGCAAAAGGGTCCAACGCCCTCGTTTCGTTCTTAATTTCTTATTAATTTGCATTTTTATTTTATTTCGTTTAAATATTCATGTATCTCTCCCGAAGCCATGTAAATTAATTCTCGCACTTTTAATTCTTTTATTTTCTTTTACTTTATTTATTTTCTGTCAAATCGGGTCCTGGTTAATTTTGGCGATGTGGACCCGCGCCATTTGTAATAGCTTAGAATTTACTTTCTCGCAATATTTTAACTGTTAATAAATGCATGCAAGAATGAATGATAAAATAAAAACAAGCATAGAACACCAATAAACATGACAAGATAAATGCAAATGAAAACGACACACGAATCGCACACACCACCCCTAGGGTACGCCTCACTGTTGCCTTGCCTCGAAAGGTGATCGTCGAGTAGAGGATGTCTTAGTAAGTCCTCATGATCCGGGAACCTGGCATGAGGGTAGCTTCTAAGGTGTCTTCCCATTGCTCTGGTGATCACCATGTCCCGAACCTCGAATTGACCCGAACACCTCCAACGGTGGTGCTACCTACCTCTCAATGGTGGGATGGCACTACTTTAAAGGACATTTACACAGACGAATTCCTTAGGGTAGGTAGACGACTCTAGATACTTGCTCTAATTTCAAAACAAATCAAAAATACTTTTCACACCGACACCTTTTCAAAAAGCTTTCGAAAGCAACTTTTCAAACACTCTTGAGGACTGATACAAGAGTCGAACTGAAATTTTCAAAGAAACTTTTTAAAACCCACAGTTGAAAAGCAAACAAACCATTTTTGAAAACACAAGTGAGCAAGTATCTAAGAGCCCATGGATAACCATGGATAGAAAGGGTGCTAACACCTTCCCTTTCTATAATCTACCTCCCGAATCGAGAGCAATCTCTATAAGGAATTTTTCTGTGCTTTTGTCCTTTCCATTTGGAGAAAATAAAAGACGGTGGCGACTCTTGCTTCTGCGACATTTCGCGAACCAGCATTAAACAGTCAGTTCCAGATCCACCGATCACAGAACTGGCGACTCTGCTGGGGATGTTAACTTATAAAGTGAGGTGTACCTTAGGGCTAGTTCATAACTATGTTTTCAATTGTCTTCTTTGCTTGCTTTACTATTGTGGGTTGCTTGGGAGTTCTATAGATCCTAAACCCGGATCTGGGGATACCTTCTTAGAAAGTAGCAACAAGGCTGTGAGGGAACTGTGCGGGGTATACCGACATGGTTGAAATAGTCTGCTACGTTGATGTGGCACTTTGGTGTGTACCGGTAACCCTTGAGTTCAGTCAAGGAGAGTACGGGGCCTCCGCGTGGTGTCGTGAAGCATCGACAGACCTTAGGAACCTTAATTGAACTATCTTGGCCTCTTTAGGGTAGTGAGATAACTGACTTTGGTGCAGTCCGAGGTTGGTTGATACTCGATACTACACTCAATTGAGGGTTGCTTTCCTGGAATATTTCGGTCGCCAGTTCAGTGGCTAAATCGAAACGATGAACAATGAAAGCAATCCCGTGATATTGGGAACCTTAGAACCCGATTACTTTGATTAGGACAGGTTGAACCCACCAACTTCAAGAGGGTACTACCCAGACCCCATGCTGGCCTAAACTCTAAGGGCTTCTCCTGTGTGACTTGTGTGCCTTCGTACTTGACTACTTGCATGCTTTTTTGTCTGACACTTGAGCTTCTTGCAGGTTTTGTTTGTAGTCCTTAATTAGGACTCATAACAGGGTATCCTAAGTTTCTTGCAGGTTTTGGTTTGTAGTCCTTAATTGGGACTCGTAACAGGGTTACGTACATTACCCCATGCATAGCATAACATCATACCATTGCATACATCCTAACCCATTTCAAGGATCTCAAAGGCTTGTGATGCAGGTCATGATGAATCAAACATCTAGAAAGGGGCAAAGAGGATTTATTTTCCTCTTGCCAAAGTTGTCAGAGGCTATGACCCACTGGATATGGTGAGCTTTGACACTTGAAGAAGTTTCCCCTAACCAAGGTTGTTTGGAAATCAAAACCAGACATAATGATTAAAGTCAGGGGCTATGACCCACTGGATATGGTGAGCCTTTGACCCTTGGAAGAAAGACTCTCAACAAATATGAAGTTCTTTCAATCAAAACTGCCGGATCCAAGTGCTGACCAATTTTCTTGTTTACCCCGCGAGGTCCTTGAAAACATTGCATGCATGTCATACACATCATTACATAACAGGTATCTTTGTTGCAGGTCACTTACCTTTCTCGCTGTTTATTTCAGCAATGGCCTTCCAACCAGATAACCAGGACCTTCTTGCTCAAGAGACTCGGTTCGGGGAAATCCTCCTGAATCTATCCAAGGGATAGGAAGAGCTAAGGACCCTTCTCAGGGAGACCTTTGTCAAGAACGGTCCTGAGGATGAAAAGTTGGAACACCTACAAGCTGAGATGGATGCAATGAAAGCCCAAATGCTGGGGCAGAGGAATGCCATTCAAGGTTTAGCTCAAAGACAAGGTGAGCTCCGGTTTCTCGTCAACCAACTGCTTCAGGGTAACCAACTGGGGCAAACATCTGAGGGTAAAAAGCCAGTCATCGTTCGACCATCTTTGAGACAAAGAGGAAAGGAGAAAGCTCCTCATATGGCTTCAGTATCACCAATTCAGTATCAACCTCACCAGTTTCAACCAGACAAGCCCAAAAGGCAATTCACCAAGCTCAACGTGTCGCTGCCTCAAGCCTTACAACAACTTCTGAGGTTGAACTTGGTAACTCTAAAGGATCCTCCTAAGAATCCCAACAGGACACCTTCAAGGTATAACCCCAACGCTCACTGCGCTTATCATTCTGACAGCCCGGGGCATGCTACAGAGGATTGTTGGACTTTGAAGAATAAAATCCAGGACCTGATTGAGGAAGGAGCTGTGGAATTCACCCAAGATCGCCAGGCTGAGTGCTTCTACCATCCATACAGGAGGCACCATTTGAAGTGACAAGCCCCGAGACTAGGAAATTTTTGTTCGTTCGAATGTTCAAGATTGCAATTTTCTTTTGTTCAAACATTTATTCATGTTAAACATTGTTATCACATTAATACATCGCTTATGTCTATTTTGAAGCAATATATTCGTATTCACTATACGCAAATTATTTTCATATTTTTTCTGATGATCAACTCTCAATTAATAATTCTAAGCCTCTTGAGGGAGGATGACGAAAACGATACCACGATCTTTACATTATGCTTTTGAACAGACCCCGCTGATGAGGTACAGGCATTGTTTCAATTCCTAAACACTGGAGTTATAAGGAAGATAATCCCTTGTCAACCCATCTGAGCCAAAGAAGTAGGAGTTTTTCTTTTCGAAATTTAAAACCCTTAATTATAACCTGGGGCAGGGTAGTCTCTCAGTTGATCCAAGTGCATAACGAATGGCACCAAAGAGATCCTTACGAAAAAAGAAAGACAGTGATGGTTCAGAATAATCAAAAGGACAGGCAGTCATTATCAAAAAAAAATCATAAACGAAAAGCCCAAGAAGTCAAAACCTATAAAAAGGGACTTATGAAACTGGGGCATCCCGCTGACTGTAATTCCAAAAAGGAAACAGTTCAGGAAAAAAAAGAAAGGGATAACAAAAATCAGACAAGAAAGAGGTCTTACAAACCCTCAACAAAAAAGGAATGACTGCCTATTCAAAATAAGTTATCAACATCCGAATCATCACCGGAAAATCAGAGCAAAGACTCAAACAAGGTCTAACGTATGATCAACTGAGTTTAGGTTTGGAGAACATCACGAAGAGCGGGTGGGTACAAACAAAATTTGAGCCTTTATCCTTTGTTTCTTAAACCGTGAACCAGGCCACGTTATAACCCTTAAAAGTCCTAGCTGAAGCATGGGTTAGTTCGAAAGCATACTGTGACGAAAGGTATCCTGACTCCTCAAGGCTCGCAATAAAATAACGAGTTGACATCACGTTTTACAAATAATCACTTGCTTTATGAAAAGAATGCATTTTCAAAATCTTCAAGACAGACATAGGCTTTGCATTTTTAACATAACTTTGTTTGCATAGGACTTTTTGTTTGAACAGTATGAAAATTCGCACGACGAATGCCTAATGAACAGAAGTACCTCCAATCAAGGGGCAGGGCATGACCTTGGTCCATCATCTGGGGCAATCCAATCAAGATTCGGAGAATCTCTCAAAAGTCAAATAGCCTGGGGCAAATCTCCGCATGAGCCACCTGGGGCATTTCAACAACGAATCTTGCCTGGTCGAAAATCTTCTGGTGGCATGACAAAACACTTCTAACAGGGGCAACTCCCTACTTTCTGAGAACAGACATAGTCGAAAAAATACTACGCATAATCAAAGATCCGCTAGGTTGACACACCTAGGCAAAAATAAGGGCTTCCCGGCGAACCAAAAGGGTTCAGGCAAAATGAAGGGATGAAATGAAAAAAGCTATACACCCGGCAAGTCGAAAACCTGAAAAGGCGGCTTGGGCAAAAATGGGTATCCCGATGGACTGAAAACCCGAAAGGGAGGTCCAGGCAAAAGTTAGGGATCAAAAGCGTACGACTATGTCCCAGCATCTTGTCACTCGCCTACCAAAAGAAGATTTGTCAATCGGCAATCACCAAGCACCTCCACAGGTAACATTGGAAACAGGGGCAATAAAGAGTTGTCTGAGCAATCTAATTGTTCTGTCCTCCAAGGTACCAAGATAGGTTCAACTAAAGAAGATGACCAGTACATTTTAATTCCCCAGAGAGTAAGTCAGCAGTCAGTGTATTCTTCTCCAAGCAGAGTTATCAAACCTTAAGGAAGTTGGGTATCCTCCAGTAGATCTCAACATCTCCCCAGCAGCATAGATACATATATTCTTAACAAGCATCCCTGGCAGTCTTGGTCTAAAGGATTGTTCCCCGGTGGTATACCAATCATTCAGAAAAATCACTTCCCCAGCATATCAAAACTTCCCCAGAAAGTCCAATCCAGTTTCCCAAGGAAAGTTGGAATCCATCTCCTCCAAGCAGTAAGCTTATCCCCAGTAGATTCTGGAAGCTTATCCTCGCAAAGCACGAACGCGTCTCCCGGCTTTATTCAAAGAGTTATTTCCTTAACATGATATAACTGGGTTATCCTCAGCCAAAAGCCGCGGAAAGGTCGTCGTCAACGTAGTTCTTTCTTATCCCCAGCGAAGTCTATCAACACTTCCAATACAGCGAAGATATCCTCAACAAGTCATTCTCAACAATTCAGCAAAGCATCTCTATCCCCACAGAGTATCACTCCCCAGCATGGTCGCTAGAGTATTTTTCTCCCCGCAGAATCTTCCACTCGCCAAGTTTATTCCCCAACGGAGTTATCTTCTCCTACCGGTATTCTTGCAGTTATCATCCCCAGCAGGAGTAAAAGCTTATTCTTCAATATCAGCCCAGGAGTGACTTCCCGGCACCCGTCAAGGATTTACTTTCCTAGACGAAAACATACATTCCTAAACATCACATACATCATTATAGCATGCATAGACGCATCATATCATACAAATCTCATTTATGTTGAGAACATCATTGCATGGTCCATATCATGCATCGCATACGAATGACCTTTACCTTTCAGGAAAGAGGCAGTTAAATTCTCAACCACATTTCAAGACCTAGACCAGTTCAGTTAATCAACTCAAAAGATTTCTTATCCAGTCCAAGGCCTTCTCTAGTCCAGCTAAATCGACTCCCAATAGATTTTTCTGATGAAGACTCAGTAGAAGTTATCAGACTATAATGGTTCTCTCTCCGATGGTGCATGAGATTTCCATTTTGGGTTTTTCTTTGAGATTATAATTTCCTATTGGTTCTCTCTCCGACGGTGCATGAGATTTCCATTTTGGGTTTTTCTTTGAGATTATAATGTCCTATTGGTTCTCTCTCCGACGGTGCACGAGATTTCCATTTTAGGTTTTTCTTTGAGATTATATTTTCCTATTGGTTCTCTCTCCGACAGTGCATGAGATTTCCATTTTTGGTTTTTCTTTGAGATTATAATGTCCTATTGGTTCTCTCTCCGACGGTGCATGAGATTTCCATTTTAGGTTTTTCTTTGAGATTATATTTTCCTATTGGTTCTCTCTCCGACGGTGCATGAGATTTCCATTTTGGGTTTTTCTTTGAGATTATAATGTCCTATTGGTTCTCTCTCCGACGGTGCATGAGATTTCCATTTTAGGTTTTTCTTTGAGATTATATTTTCCTATTGGTTCTCTCTCCGATGGTGCATGAGATTTCCATTTTGGGTTTTTCTTTGAGATTATAATGTCTTATTGGTTCTCTCTCCGACGGTGCACGAGATTTCCATTTTAGGTTTTTCTTTGAGATTATATTTTCCTATTGGTTCTCTCTCCGACGGTGCATGAGATTTCCATTTTAGGTTTTTCTTTGAGATTATAATTTCCTATTGGTTCTCTCTCCGACGGTGCATGAGATTTCCATTTTGGTTTTTTCTTTGAGATTATAATGTCCTATTGGTTCTCTCTCCGACGGTGCATGAGATTTCCATTTTAGGTTTTTCTTTGAGATTATATTTTCCTATTGGTTCTCTCTCCGACGGTGCATGAGATTTCCATTTTAGGTTTTTTCTTTGAGATTGTAATTTCCTTTTGGTTCTCTTCCCGATACTGCGAAGATGGTAATTCCCACCAAGATTTTCTCAACGAGCGTTGTTGAAGTTAAAGTCACCCAAGGTTCTCTTACCGTTCATGCTAAGGTAGTAACCATCCCTGGTTCATTCATCATCTTGTGAAGCTCCAGACTCAGCTCCTGTAACCAGTCAGGACACCTCTATACCAAGCATCTAAAAACCAGCTCCTGCAACGTGTCAGGTACTCATTTTTCTTTTGCAGGTACGCAGGTTCTCGCTAAGGAATCTCTTATGCGATCAACATCCATATGACATCTATAAGCCCATCATCCTGCTCACCAATCTCTAAATGGCATCTATAAGCCCATTCCATCATCACTGCTACTATGTGAGCGCAAATTTCTGGGCACTCTAGTGTTCAATCTTCTTCTACCCTCGGATTACGAAAGGCGCATCAGCCAATCTGCATCCTCAGGTCTAAGAAGATAGAACAGGGGCAACTGTTGTACCCCAAAATTTGCCCTCCCATATTCTTCAAGAAATTGCCAAGTCATGCTTCAAAATTCCCCAAGGGTTGCACAGTGCAAAGGTCTCCTATACAGTCAAAATTAGGGTTTGTGTTCTGATCAAGAAAATGAAGTTTCCAAAGGTCCAATCAAGTCTCACATGCCTACAAATATGGTCAAGCATCCTCATATCAAGTTTCAAGGCATTCAGCACAAAATTGCACAGTCAAAAACCCTAATTGCACTACAGTCAACTGTAGGGGCAAAATGGTCATTTGGCAGTCAAAAGTTCAAATTTTTGGTCAACATATCATTTTGAAGCCACAAACATCATTTGATCAATGCTTGATCATGATTCTCAAAGTTTGGCTCAAAAATCATCAAGATGCAAAAGTTTCCTTATTTGGACAGTTGGAAAAGTCAACTGTAAATTGACCAGGGCATAACTTTCACATGGATTATCAAAAAAAATCCATCCAAAGCTCATTTTGAAGAGGAAGACATTTCCTACAACTCATCTTCATACTTCAAGTCCAAGAAATGCTCTCACAAAAAGTTATCAATTTCAACATTATAGGTCATTTTCAAAAGTCAACAAAAAGGGACTTTAAGTCAAAGGCCATAACTTGAGATTGGTAAATCAAAATGACATGGGACCAAAGACATTGGTTAGAGGACTCAAATACCCTTCTAAAATGTCCAAGAACATGAGAAAAGCTTAAAAATTGAGCAAGTTATGCCTTGTGGAAGTTGGGAAATTTTTGGATATTTTGAAAAGTCAACATTGATTCAAATGACCTAAAATTGCTAATGGGCCCATTTTTCTTCCACAATCCATCATCCATGACATGTGCACGACCACTTGGCCCAAAGGGAAGTTTTATTCATTTTTTATTTTATTTATTTGAATTTTTATTTATATTAATTCATTTAAATCAATTAAATATGTGAAAAATACTTAACTTAACCTAGCAAATCTTTTTGTACATGTTTTATTCTCAATAATTCGTGCACATTCAAATATGGGAAGATTTGGTTTGATTGGATCATAATTGGTACAAAATTGTATGGAAAAGATTGAAAAAACAAAGCTTGAAAATCAAATCTTCAAAACCATCAATGAATGAGATTTGGCTCAGAATTGTTGACCTAATTGATTCATACATAAACAAGGAACACAACCCTAATGCTTGGACAATTGAAGCTGCGCAGAAGAGCATTATCAAACTTGAAAAATTGGCAAAGAAACTCAAATCTGAAAACTAACTTGCAGGTGGTTTCAAGCCACGATTTCCATTCCATTAGCTTCCTTGAAGATTACTGAACGTATTCCAATCAAGAACATCAATCCTAACGCGTTGAATTGGTATACAGAAATCCACTTTTCTCTTATATTTTTCAAAATCGTATTTCCAGATTTAGGCGTTTTCATGGCATTTTGATTATGCATTTATATTGAGTAATGTGTTCTGAAGCTAACTGTATGAATTGATTGTGTTTTTATGAGCTATATAAGAAATCGCCATGGTTGTATTTTAGGGTTTGCAGGACCTTAAATTGGGTATTTTGAAACAAAGAAAAATTGGCCTTCCAGACCCATACCATTAGAATAAGCGCACTTGGACGAAGGAGAACCCATGCTCGCGCTCAATTTATGAGCGTCCTAGGCCTAATCGCTATTTTCCCATAGACGGCCTAGGAGAACACGTGAAAAACCGTGGCTTAATGTATTTGTGTTTCAGGAATGTGGAGAAGACGATATCGTGGCAAACGGTGATAGGCTGATTCAAAAATTCGCGCGCAACCCCACTAACATTTTTGTGTTTCTGTTATAATATTTATTAGTTGTTTATTAATCAAACACGCGCATCTGGTTCAGTGGCAAGGCATACGAGCTGGCAACACACGTGACCTAGGTTCGAGCCCCAGGTCTGCATTATCTCAATATTATTTTTCCATGTATGTTCACATGCAGCTTCAGTGTAAAGACGCACCATACACCCTCCAGATCAAATCGTCCACGTGCATATTGGAATCAAATCAAAGGCTCAGAATTGAGGAACACCATAAACTCTAGTCAACGCGCCAGCATGTCCCCTGAAAAGTCAAAAGGGCCAGCAAGGTTAATGGGCCAGATTATCATAATTTCACCTCCATGTTGGGGACTACCACCCCCCTAGGTTTGCCATATCTTTTTTATTTAATTTAATTCTATTTCTTTTAATAATTGTTTTGTCCAATTTAATTAATTATTTTCACAAAATATAAAAAACCCATAAAAAAATCAGAGAAGAATTAAAATAATAAATATTTTTATTTCTAATATTTTCATAAATAAATTTGCATGTAATTATTTAGTTTTAAATTAGGTTGCAATTTTAATTCTTTTAACAAAAATATAAAAAAAAACATAGAATTAGGTTTAATTAATTTTTCATCCTTTTTTATTTTTTCTTTCATAAATATATTAAATAATTAAATATTTTATTTTTTATAATTAAATTGCATGGAAATAACTTAGGGTTAATTTAGGTTAAATAACTTCAATATTTTTTAATAAATTAAAAATAATTAGGGTTAGGGTTTGCATCTTATTTTAATTTTAATTAATTCTCTTTTTCACATTAAATCCTAAAATACTAAAAATACCAAAAAAAACAATTGCTTTCTTTTCTTTTTACATTCCTCATTACTTTAATATTGTGCAAAAGGGTCCAACGCCCTCGTTTCGTTCTTAATTTCTTATTAATTTGCATTTTTATTTTATTTCGTTTAAATATTCATGTATCTCTCCCGAAGCCATGTAAATTACTTCTCGCACTTTTAATTCTTTTATTTTCTTTTACTTTATTTATTTTCTGTCAAATCGGGTCCTGGTTAATTTTGGCGATGTGGACCCGCGCCATTTGTAATAGCTTAGAATTTACTTTCTCGCAATATTTTAACTGTTAATAAATGCATGCAAGAATGAATGATAAAATAAAAACAAGCATAGAACACCAATAAACATGACAAGATAAATGCAAATGAAAACGACACACGAATCGCACACACCACCCCTAGGGTACGCCTCACTGTTGCCTTGCCTCGAAAGGTGATCGTCGAGTAGAGGATGTCTTAGTAAGTCCTCATGATCCAGGAACCTGGCATGAGGGTAGCTTCTAAGGTGTCTTCCCATTGCTCTGGTGATCACCATGTCCCGAACCTCGAATTGACCCGAACCTTGAAATTTTTTATAATCCAATGTTACTATATATACTTGAAGTAATTCATAATCACATGATTTTTATTTTATAGATATGAATAAAATAAGACAATATTTAATCATTATTTTGAGTGTTGGAGAATGTCTTATGTGTAATATTGCTTATATTTTCATTTTGAGAAGAATATGTGATTTTTTATTGTAGTACTGATTTACAGAATCTCAACTTCTTAGAAGAATAAATAAATGACATTAATAGCACTTTTTTAGAAAGTGTAGTATTGTGAGGTGTCTGTAATGTGATACTTTCCCTGTGTGTATGTAGTTAATAATAGTTCAAGTAGCTATTTATATAGTACATTATTGTGTGTATGTGTATTTGCAGTTAGAGTTTATTATAATCAGTGTGCCACTGATATCGTCCAAAGTTAAATTTCAAAGTTTCAACAAAGGCATGATGCCACTGTGATTTTCTCTATCTAACATAAATGTCAAATATGTATATCCTTCAATATAATTTTATAATTTTTATTACGTTTACAAAGTGTTTGCGCTATATATTGGTTTATTTATTGACTAAATGGATGGTATGTGATGGTTTGTTTCTAGTTTTTTCTTCTTTTTAAGCTTTGATCACTGAGATTAAAAAACACCAAAATATGACTTCTTCAAACACAACTCCTCTTACATCCACTAACTCCACACCTACAAGAAAAAACATCCAGAATAATGCCTCTTCATTTCTCTCCATTTTTAGCTTATAATTTTCAATGACCAATTTTTAGTTTATATAGATTTTTATTTTATTTGTAATGGGGCCCATGCATGCATTTGTTGAGAGTTAAATGGATTGGATGTTTTCAAGGATAATAATATTTGGCTTGTTTGTATTATTTTGTTAAGTATGTGTAATATGATAATTTCTCTATGGGTGCAGCGAATGATAATAACAATAATTAGAGAAGGTTAATATGATGAACTAAATTTATTATTCTATCATTTTATACTTAAAAAATTACCATTAATTTAATAATAAATAAATCTAACAACTATGATTGGTTATGGATAACTTATTATTCAAGTCACATGTAACAAATAAATATTCATATTAATACCTTAACATATATTTGTAACTAGGCCCCAAAATTTGTTACTAATTACAAACTAGACCCAATATATATATATATATATATATATATATATATATATATATATATATATATATATATATATATATATATATATATATATATATATATATATATATATATATATATATATATATATATATATATATATATATATATATATATATATATATATATATATATATATATATATATATATATATATATATATATATATATATATATATATATATATATATATATTTGTGTGTGTGTGTGTGTGCATGGGCGTGATAGTGTGCGTCCGCGCATGTATTTTTGTTACTAAATATTTTACCTTATAAATTTTATCAATGACGTTGTTTTTAAATTATATATTTATAATTTAATATTTAAGATTGTTATTCGTAATAATTATTTTATTTGAAAATTATGAATAATTTTTCATATAAATTATAATTGAATATTTAGTTCTTAGAAATAAATCAAATGATATTTTTTTATTATTTATTCTTTTCGTCTTCTCTTGCCATTGATTTTTGGTTTGCAATTTACCGTCTATGTGGTTTATTACTATGGATTCTTGAAGTTATTTATAATCCAATGTCTATGTGGTTTGTTACTATGGATACTTGAAGTAGTTTATAATCCCGTGATTTTCATTTTATAGATATCAATAAAATAAGACAATATTTAATCATTATCTTGAGTGTTTGAGTATGTCTTATGTGTAATATTGCTTATAATGTCATTTTGAAAAGAATATATGATTTTTTATTGTAGTATTGAGTTATAGAATTTCAATGTCTTAAAAGAATAAATAAATGGCATTAATAGCACTATTTTTGAAAGTGTAGTATTGTGAGGTGTGCGTAATGTGATGTGTATGTAGTTAATAATAGTTCAGTAGCTATTTGTATAGTACTATATTGTGTATATGTGTATTGGTATTTAGAGTTTGATATAATCAGTGTGCCACTGATTTAATCCAAAACTACATTTTAAAGTTTCAACAAATGCATGTTGGCAGTGTGATTTTCACTATCTAACCTAAATGTCAAACATGTATATCCTTTAATATAACTTTATAATTTGTATTTCTTTTATAAAGTGCTTGTGGTGCATATTAGTTTATTTATTGACCAAATAGACGGCCTTTGCTAATTTTTTTCTAGTTTTTTTATTCTTTTTAATTTCGATGGCTGAGATTAAATAATACAAAAATATGACTTCTTCAAGCCCAATACCTCCTGCATCCACTAACTCCACACCTACAAGAAGAAACATCAAGAATAATTCCTATTCATTTCTCTCCATTTTTAGCTTATAATTTTCAATGACTCAATTTTCTTTTATATAGATTTTTTTTATATTTTTAATAGAGTCCATGCATTTGTGGAGAGGTAAATAGAGTGAATGTGTTTAATGATAATGATATTTGGCTTGTTGGTATTATTTTGTGAAGTGTGTGTAATGTGACGATTTTCCTATGTGATTGCAGTGAATAATAATAACAATAGTTGGTGAAGGTTAACAAGATGAACCAAATTTATTATTCTGTCACGGTGAACTTCAAAAATTGATATTAGTTTAATAATACACAAATATAATGACTATGATTGGTTATGGATAATCTATTATTCAAGTCACATTTAACAAATAAATATTTATATTAATATCCTAAAATATATTTCTAACTAGACCCCAAAAATTTTTAATTGCAAACTAGACCAAATATATATATATGTGTGTGTGTGTGTGTGTGTGTGTGTGTGTGTGTGTGTGTGTGTGTATGTGCGCGCGCGTGCGCACGCGTGTGATTGTGTGCGTCTGCGCATGCATTTTTCTTATGAAATATTTTAACTTATAATTTCTATCAATAACGTTAGGGGGCTCAACAAGCTGGGCAAGATAAAAGAGATTAGCTCCCTTCTCTTACATCTTCAACCTACAATCAGCATCTTGCTTGTAACTAGAGTGAAAGAAACTAAGGCAAAGACAATCAGAGATAAGCTAAAAATGAACAGATCCTACATAGATAACTACTCTGCCCACCCTAATGGTCGAATCTGGATTCTTTGGGACGATACAAAGGTTGATTTGAAGTTGTGCAGCATGTCTAGTTGGTCCTTGGTGTGCCATTGGAGATTTCAATAATATGGTCACAGCTAGGGATAAAATTGTTGGAAAAATGGTGAGTGAGTATGAATATATTGATCTTGCAAGCATGATGAGGAAAACTGATCTGTTTGAATTAGACAGTGTGGGGGACCACTACACTTGGTCAAATAAACATGCCTCTGGTACTATTTACTCCAGGATAGACAGGGCAATTTGCAATCCTGATTGGTTCCATCTCTTTCCTGGGCATGTGCTGAGTATTATGCCCCCCAGTGTTTCTGACCACTCCCCACTTTTTATCAGTGGGCCTACCGAGTATAAAAGAGGTAATCAATTCAAATTCAATAATTATCTCATTTACATCTATGGCTTCAAAGATATGGTTAAAGCTTCCTCGGATATTCCTGCCTGTGGGGACCCTATGCAAGTTCTGTGGTACAAGCTCCAAAGACTAAAGGCAGACATAAAGAACTTTAGTAATCAGACTGGTAATTTAAAGAAGAGGCTGCTGGTAGCAAGGGAAAAGTTACATAAAGCCCAAACTGAGTTTAAAAATAACAGGCAAGATGGTAACTTGATAGAGTAGATCAAAAAGTTTACTGAAGATATCTGTTGTACCCCAAAATTTGCCCTCCCATATTCTTCAAGAAATTGCCAAGTCATGCTTCAAAATTCCCCAAGGGTTGCACAGTGCAAAGGTCTCCTATACAGTCAAAATTAGGGTTTGTGTTCTGATCAAGAAAATGAAGTTTCCAAAGGTCCAATCAAGTCTCACATGCCTACAAATATGGTCAAGCATCCTCATATCAAGTTTCAAGGCATTCAGCACAAAATTGCACAGTCAAAAACCCTAATTGCACTACAGTCAACTATAGGGGCAAAATGGTCATTTGGCAGTCAAAAGTTCAAATTTTTGGTCAACATATCATTTTGAAGCCACAAACATCATTTGATCAATGCTTGATCATGATTCTCAAAGTTTGGCTCAAAAATCATCAAGATGCAAAAGTTTCCTTATTTGGACAGTTGGAAAAGTCAACTGTAAATTGACCAGGGCATAACTTTCACATGGATTATCAGAAAAAATCCATCCAAAGCTCATTTTGAAGAGGAAGACATTTCCTACAACTCATCTTCATACTTCAAGTCCAATAAATGCTCTCACAAAAAGTTATCAATTTCAACATTATAGGTCATTTTCAAAAGTCAACAAAAAGGGACTTTAAGTCAAAGGCCATAACTTGAGATTGGTAAATCAAAATGTCATGGGACCAAAGCCATTGGTTAGAGGACTCAAAGACCTTTCCAAAATGTCCAAGAACATGAGAAAGGCTTAAAAATTGAGCAAGTTATGCCTTGTGGAAGTTGGGAAATATTTGGATATTTTGAAAAGTCAACATTGATTCAAATGACCTAAAATTGCTAATGGGCCCATTTTTCTTCCACAATCCATCATCCATGACATGTGCACGACCACTTGGCCCAAAGGGAAGTTTTATTCATTTTTTATTTTATTTATTTGAATTTTTATTTATATTAATTCATTTAAATCAATTAAATATGTGAAAAATACTTAACTTAACCTAGCAAATCTTTTTGTACATGTTTTATTCTCAATAATTCGTGCACATTCAAATATGGGAAGATTTGGTTTGATTGGATCATAATTGGTACAAAATTGTATGGAAAAGATTGAAAAAACAAAGCTTGAAAATCAAATCTTCAAAACCATCAATGAATGAGATTTGGCTCAGAATTGTTGACCTAATTGATTCATACATAAACAAGGAACACAACCCTAATGCTTGGACAATTGAAGCTGCGCAGAAGAGCATTATCAAACTTGAAAAATTGGCAAAGAAACTCAAATCTGAAAACTAACTTGCAGGTGGTTTCAAGCCACGATTTCCATTCCATTAGCTTCCTTGAAGATTACTGAACGTATTCCAATCAAGAACATCAATCCTAACGCGTTGAATTGGTATACAGAAATCCACTTTTCTCTTATATTTTTCAAAATCGTATTTCCAGATTTAGGCGTTTTCATGGCATTTTGATTATGCATTTATATTGAGTAATGTGTTCTAAAGCTAACTGTATGAATTGATTGTGTTTTTATGAGCTATACAAGAAATCGCCATGGTTGTATTTTAGGGTTTGCAGGACCTTAAATTGGGTATTTTGAAACAAAGAAAAATTGGCCTTCCAGACCCATACCATTAGAATAAGCGCACTTGGACGAAGGAGAACCCATGCTCGCGCTCAATTTATGAGCGTCCTAGGCCTAATCGCTATTTTCCCATAGACGGCCTAGGAGAACACGTGAAAAACCGTGGCTTAATGTATTTGTGTTTCAGGAATGTGGAGAAGACGATATCGTGGCAAACGGTGATAGGCTGATTCAAAAATTCGCGCGCAGCCCCACTAACATTTTTGTGTTTCTGTTATAATATTTATTAGTTGTTTATTAATCAAACACGCGCATCTGGTTCAGTGGCAAGGCATACGAGCTGGAAACACACGTGACCTGGGTTCGAGCCCCAGGTCTGCATTATCTCAATATTATTTTTCCATGTACGTTCACATGCAGCTTCAGTGTAAAGACGCACCATACACCCTCCAGATCAAATCGTCCACGTGCATATTGGAATCAAATCAAAGGCTCAGAATTGAGGAACACCATAAACTCTGGTCAACGCGCCAGCATGTCCCCTGAAAAGTCAAAAGGGCCAGCAAGGTTAATGGGCCAGATTATCATAATTTCACCTCCATGTTGGGGACTACCACCCCCTAGGTTTGCCATATCTTTTTTATTTAATTTAATTCTATTTCTTTTAATAATTGTTTTGTCCAATTTAATTAATTATTTTCACAAAATATAAAAAACCCATAAAAAAAATCAGAGAAGAATTAAAATAATAAATATTTTTATTTCTAATATTTTCATAAATAAATTTGCATGTAATTATTTAGTTTTAAATTAGGTTGCAATTTTAATTCTTTTAACAAAAATCTAAAAAAAACATAGAATTAGGTTTAATTAATTTTTCATCCTTTTTTATTTTTTCTTTCATAAATATATTAAATAATTAAATATTTTATTTTTTATAATTAAATTGCATGAAAATAACTTAGGGTTAATTTAGGTTAAATAACTTCAATATTTTTTAATAAATTAAAAATAATTAGGGTTAGGGTTTGCATCTTATTTTAATTTTAATTAATTCTCTTTTTCACATTAAATCCTAAAATACTAAAAATACCAAAAAAAACAATTGCTTTCTTTTCTTTTTACATTCCTCATTACTTTAATATTGTGCAAAAGGGTCCAACGCCCTCGTTTCGTTCTTAATTTCTTATTAATTTGCATTTTTATTTTATTTCGTTTAAATATTCATGTATCTCTCCCGAAGCCATGTAAATTACTTCTCGCACTTTTAATTCTTTTATTTTCTTTTACTTTATTTATTTTCTGTCAAATTGGGTCCTGGTTAATTTTGGCGATGTGGACCCGCGCCATTTGTAATAGCTTAGAATTTACTTTCTCGCAATATTTTAACTGTTAATAAATGCATGCAAGAATGAATGATAAAATAAAAACAAGCATAGAACACCAATAAACATGACAAGATAAATGCAAATGAAAACGACACACGAATCGCACACACCACCCCTAGGGTACGCCTCACTGTTGCCTTGCCTCGAAAGATGATCATCGAGTAGAGGATGTCTTAGTAAGTCCTCAAGATCCGGGAACCTGGCATGAGGGTAGCTTCTAAGGTGTCTTCCCATTGCTCTGGTGATCACCATGTCCCGAACCTCGAATTGACCCGAACACCTCCAACGGTGGTGCTACCTACCTCTCAATGGTGGGATGGCACTACTTTAAAGGACATTTACACAGACGAATTCCTTAGGGTAGGTAGACGACTCTAGATACTTGCTCTAATTTCAAAACAAATCAAAAATACTTTTCACACCGACACCTTTTCAAAAAGCTTTCGAAAGCAACTTTTCAAACACTCTTGAGGACTGATACAAGAGTCGAACTGAAATTTTCAAAGAAACATTTTAAAACCCACAATTGAAAAGCAAACAAACCATTTTTGAAAACACAAGTGAACAAGTATCTAAGAGCCCATGGATAACCATGGATAGAAAGGGTGCTAACACCTTCCCTTTCTATAATCTACCTCCCGAACCGAGAGCAATCTCTATAAGGAATTTTTCTGTGCTTTTGTCCTTTCCATTTGGAGAAAATAAAAGACGGTGGCGACTCTTGCTTCCGCGACATTTCGCGAACCAGCGTTAAACAGTCAGTTCCAGATCCACCGATCACAATATCATTAATCTTCATGACCATGAAGAGAATAGATTGATCCAAAGGGCGAAAATAGACTGGATAAAAAAGGGAGATGGAAACAACAATTTCTACTTCGCTTATACTAAAGCCAGGCAACAAAGGAACTACATTAAATTCATGCAGCAAGATAGTGGGGAAGTCATTACAGGGCAAGAAAAGATTGAAAAAGAGGTTATTAAATTTTATACCCATCTGCTAGGAAAATCCCCTACCCAAACCAAGTATATTGATGTAAAAGCTATGAGAATGGGCAGGCAGGTTCTGGATGACCACAAGAGCAACCTAGTCAACTTTGTGTCATCCAAGGAGATTGAGGATGCCCTGAACAGTATCAGAGACAACAAATCCCCAGGCCCTGATGGGTTTACTGCCAAGTTTTTAAAAAGTTGCTGGGGTATTTTGCAGCTGGATGTTATTACTGTTGTTGAAGAGTTCTTCAGAACTGGTAAAATCCTAAGCAATTTCAACAGAACCCTGGTAACCCTTATTCCTAAAGGAGACAGAGCTATAGGGATTAAGGACTACAGACCCATTTCTGGGTGCAATGTATTCCTCAAAATTATCTCGAAGGTTCTTACATCTAGACTGAAAATGGTCTTGCCTTCCATTATTAACAAGAATCAAGCAGCTTTTGTTTCAGGACAAGACATTCATAACCACATCCACTTAGCTAATGAACTTGTCAAAGGATATGATAGGAAGCATGGTACTCCTAGATGCATGATGCAAATCGATCTTCAAAAGGCGTATGACATGGTTAATTGGGGGGCTCTTTACAGTATCTTAAGGGAATTGGGCTTCCCAACAAGATTCGTCCAATGGATCCTTACCCTGATCTCAACAGTTTCTTATACCTTCAATATAAATGGCAACAATTCAATTTTTCTGCAGGAAAAGAGAGGCATCAGACAGGGCGACCCAATGTCCCCGCTTCTGTTCGTGATCATGATTGCGTATCTTGATAGATGCTTGGTGAAAATGCAACGTAATCCTGATTTTAATCATCATGCAAAATGTGAGCAGTTGGCACTGACAAACCTTGCTTTTGCAGATGACCTCCTCCTCTTCTGCAGAGGTGATGTTGTTTCTGTGGAAATCCTCATGGCAGCATTTAGGAATTTTTCCCTCTCCACTGGCCTAACTTGCAACCCTAGGAAATGCAACATTTTCTTCGGCAGTGTGGAGCTGACCGAGAGGAACAAGATCAGAACTGTTGTTTGGTTTGCAGAAGGTAGTTTCCTAATCCGCTACTTAGGGTTCCCTCTTAGCAGTAAAAAGCTCAGTTTGCAGCACTACCTTCCTCTCATTGCGAAAATAACGGGGCGTATCCGTCATTGGGCTACGAATCTACTTAGCTATGCAGGTCGTATCCAACTTGTGAACAGCATCATCTGCTCAATAACTCCGTACTGGATGCTAAACTTCCCCCTCCCTAAAGGTGTGCTTAGGAAGATCGACACTATATGCAGGACGTTTATTTGGACAGGTAGGAATGATGCTAGTAACAAGAGCTTTGTTGCTGGGAAGAATATGTGCAAGCCTAGGAAGCAAGGTGGTGTAGGTATCAAGAACCTAACTATTTGGAACCAAGCTGCCTTACTAAAGTGCCTTTGGAATATCAGCAACAAAAGTGAAAGCCTGTGGGTTAAATGGATTCATAAGGTTTATCTGGAAAAAAGTGACGTCATGGAAGCAACTGTGGGGAAAAGCTGGACGTGTACCACTAGGAACATCATGAACCTTAGAAGTAAGGTTACTCAAACCCAAAGTCATTGGGACCAAATTCTTCATCAACATAAGTATTCCATGAAAGCTGTTTATTCCTTGCTCATTGATGACCTGAGTAGAAGTACCTGGAGTAAGTTACTTATGCATAATTACGCTAGGCCTAAGGCGAAATTTACTACCTGGATGTTGTGTCATGGGAAGCTCCCTACTAAAGATAGGTTGGTGCGTTTTGGTATTGCTCAGGATAGCTTATGCAGGTTGTGAGGTGTGGAGGAAGAAAATGCTAACCATATTTTCTTTAGATGCCCTAACACCATTACTGTTTGGATGGCTACTTTAACTTGGTTGGGGGTTAACCATAAACCCCTTATTTGGGAGGATGAATTGAAGTGGGTTCTTGCTAGTACCAAAGGCAAGGGCTGGCGGGCAACTGTGCTCAAAGCAGCGTTTACAGAAGCTATTCATGAAACATGGCTTCTTAGGAATGCAACTATTTTTTATAATACTTATAATTACAATTCGGTAGAAAGAATTATTGATTGTATAGTGTATAGATGCTGGGGAAATAGGAAGTTTAGGCCTAACATTGCTAGATTAATGATTTAGCATTTTTGTAGATTTAGTTGGCTGAATCTGTTGAGGTTGCCTTGGTTGTATATCTTCCTTTTGAATTAATATATCTTTTTGGTTCAAAAAAAATAACGTTATTTTTAAACTATATGTTTATAAGTTAATATTTAATATTTTTATTAGTAATAATTATTTTATTTGAAAATTATTAATAATTTTTCATATTAATTATAATTTAATATTTAGTTCTTGGAAACAAACCAAAGAGTATTTTTTTCATTTATTCTTTTCATCTACTTTTGCCCTTGACTTATGATTTGCAATTTACGGTCTATGTGGTTTGTCACTATGGATTCTTGAAATTGTTTGTAATCCAATGTTACTATATATAACTGAAGTAATTTATAATCCCGTGATTTTTATTTTACATATATGAACAAAATAAGACCATATTTAATCAATATTTTGAGTGTTGGAGCATGTCATATGTGTAATATTTCTTATATTTTCATTTTGAAAAGAAAATGTGATATTTTATTGTAGTATTGATTTACAGAATCTCAACTTTTTAAAAGAATAAATAAATGGCATTATTAACACTTTTTTAGAAAGCGTAGTATTGTGAGGTGTCTGTAATGTGATATTTCCTTGTGTGTATGTAGTTAATAATAGTTCAAGTAGCTATTTATATAGTATTTTATTGTGTGTATGTGTATTTGCAATTAGAGTTTTTTATAATCAGTGTGCCACTGATATCGTCCAAAGTTACATTTCAAAGTTTCAACAAACGCATGATACCACTGTGATTTTCTCTATCTAATATAAATGTCAAATATGAATATCCTTTAATATAATTTTATAATTTGTATTTCTTTTACAACGTGTTTGCGCTATATATGGGTTTATTTATTGACTAAATGGATATTATGTGCTGATTTGTTTCTAGTTTTTTTCTTCTTTTTAAGATTCGATCACTGGGATCAAAAAATGCCAAAATATGACTTCTTCAAACACAATACCTCTTACATCCACTAACTCCACAGCTACAAGAAAAAACATCAAGAATAATGCCTCTTCATTTCTCTCCATTTTTAGCTGATAATTTTCAATGACCCATTTTTCGTTTATGTAGATTTTTATTTTATTTGTAATGGACCCCATGCATGCATTTGTTGAGAGTTAAATGGATTGGATGTTTTGAAGGATAATAATATTTGGCACATTGGTATTATTTTGTTAAGTATGTGTAATCTGATAATTTCTCTTTGTGTGCAGTGAATGATAATAACAATAATTGGGGAAGGTTAATATGATGAACTAAATTTATTATTCGATCATGTTATACTTAAAAAATTACCATTAATTTAATAATAAACAAATCTAATAACTAAGATTGGTTAGGGATAACCTATCATTCAAGTCACATGTAATAAATAAATATTTATATTAATACTTTAACATATATTTTTAACTAGGCCCCAAAATTTTATATATATATATATATATATATATATATATATATATATATATATATATATATATATATATATATATATATATATATATATATATATATATATATATATTTGTTTGTGCATGTGCGTGATAGTGTCCGTGTGCGTGATAGTGTGCGTGCGCGCATGTATTTTTCTTACTAAATATTTTACCTTATTATTTTTATCAATAACATTGTTTTTAAATTATATATTTATAGTTTAATATTTAAGATTGTTATTCGTAATAATTAATTTATTTGAAAAGTATGAATAATTTTTCATATTAATTATAATTGAATATTTAGTTCTTGGAAATAAATCAAATGATATTTTTTTATTATTTATTCTTTTCCTCTTATCTTGCCCTTGTTTTTTGGTTTGCAATTTAACGTCTATGTGGTTTATTACTATGGATTCTTGAAGTTATTTATTTTTCAATGTCTATGTGGTTTGTTAGTATGGATACTTGAAGTAGTTTATAATCCCGTGATTTTCATTTTATAGATATCAATAAAATAAGACAATATTTAATCATTATCTTGAGTGTTTGAGTATGTCTTATGTGTAATATTGCTTATATTGTCATTTTGAAAAGAATATATGATTTTTTTATTGTAGTATCGAGTTATAGAATCTCAATGTCTTAAAATAATAAATAAATGGAATTAATAGCACTATTTTAGAAAGTGTAGTATTGTGAGGTGTGCGTAATATGATGTGTATGTAGTTAATAATAATTCAATAGCTATTTGTATAGTACTATATTGTGTATATGTGTACTATAGAGTTTGATATAATCAGTGTGCCACAGATTTAATCCAAAATTACATTTTAAGGTTTCAACTAATGCATGTTGTCGGTGTGATTGTGACTATCTAACCTAAATGTCAAACATGTATATCCTTTAATATAACTTTGTAATTTGTATTTCTTTTATAAAGTGCTTGTGCTGCATATTAGTTTATTTATTGACCAAATAGATTGCATGTGCTAATTATTTTCTAGTTTTTTTTTCTTTTTAACTTCGATGGCTGAGATTAAAAAATACAAAAATATGACTTCTTCAAGCCCAATACCTCCTGCATCCACTAACTGCACACCTACAAGAAGAAACATAAAAAATAATTCCTCTTCATTTCTCTCCATTTTTAGCTTATAATTTTCAATGACCCAATTTTCTTTTATGTAAATTTTTTTTATATTTTTAATAGAGTCCATGCATTTGTGGAGAGTTAAATAAAGTGAATCTGTTTAATGATAATGATATTTGGCTTGTTGGTATTATTTTTTGAAGTGTGTGTAATGTGACGATTTTCCTGTGTGATTGCAGTGAATAATAATAACAATACTTGGCGAAGGTTAACAAGATGAACCAAATTTATTATTTTGTCATGGTGAACTTCAAAAATTAATATTAGTTAATAATAAAAAAATATAATGATTATGATTGGTTATGGATAATCTATTA
>CATIWC010003044.1:0-107497 GCA_948472305.1 Vicia faba
TTCAAATAATTCAAATTATCTAATGAGTCTCGATAGTATATTTATTCACCATATTCATATTGTATTATGGTATAATAGATGTAAATAGTTTCAGTATTTTCTAATTCTCCATCACCAAATCTTAGGCTACTTCATCACTAAGAAACTAAGTTAAAAGACTAATACTTAATGACACATATTCCATATACATTTGAAATAATTCAAATTATGTAATGAGTCTCGATAGTATATTTATCCACCATATTCATATTGTATTATGGTATGATGTAAACAATTTCAGTATTTTCCAATTCTCCATCACCAAATTTTAGGTTACTTCATCACTAAGAAACTAAGTTAAAACACTATTACTTAATGGCACATATTCCATATACATTTGAAATAATCAAATTATCTAATGAGTCTCGATAGTATATTTATCCACCATATTCATATTGTATTATCATATAATAGATGTAAACAATTTCAATATTTTTCTTCTTCTCCATCACCAAATTTTAGGTTACTTCATCACTAAGAAACTAAGTTAAGAGACTATTACTTAATGACACATATTCCATATACATTTGAAATAATTCAAATTATCTAATGAGTCTCAATAGTATATTTATTCACCTTATTCATATTGTATTATGGTATAATAGATGTAAACAGTTTCAGTATTTTCTAATTCTCCATCACCAAATCTTAGGTTACTTCTTCACTAAGAAACTAAGTTAAAAGACTATTACTTAATGACACATATTCCATATACATTTAAACAATTACAAATTATCTAATGAGTCTCGATAGTATATTTATCCACCATATTCATATTGTATTATGGTATAATAGATGTAAACAGTTTCAGTATTTTCTAATTCTCCATCACCAAATATTAGGTTACTTCATCACTAAGAAACTAAGTTAAAAGACTATTACTTAATGACACATATTCCATATACATTTGAAATAATTCAAATTATCTAATGAGTCTCGATAGTATATTTATCCACCATATTCATATTGTATTATGGTATAATAGATGTAAACAATTTCAGTATTTTCCAATTCTCCATCACCAAATTTTAGGTTACTTCATCACTAAGAAACTAAGTTAAAAGACTATTACTTAATGACACATATTCCATATACATTTGAAATAATTCAAATTATCTAATGAGTCTCGATAGTATATTTATCCACCATATTCATATTGTATTATCGTATAATAGATGTAAACAATTTCAATATTTTTCTTCTTCTCCATCACCAAATTTTAGGTTACTTCATCACTAAGAAACTACGTTAAAAGACTATTACTTAATGAAACATATTCCATATACATTTGAAATAATTCAAATTATCTAATGAGTCTCGATAGTATATTTATCCACCATATTCATATTGTATTATCGTATAAGAGACGTAAACAATTTCAATATTTTTCTTCTTCTCCATCACCAAATTTTAGGTTACTTCATCACTAAGAAACCAAGTTAAAAGACTATTACTTAATGACACATATTCCATATACATTTAAAATAATTCAAATTATCTAATGAGTCTCAATAGTATGTTTATCCACCATATTCATATTGTATTATGGTATAATATATGTAAACAATTTCAATATTTTTTTTCTTCTCTATCACCAAATTTTAGGTTACTTCATCACTAAGAAACTAAGTTAAAAGACTATTACTTAATGACACATATTCCATATACATTTGAAAATAATTCAAATTATGTAATGAGTCTCGATAGTATTATTTATCCACCATATTCATATTGTATTATTGTATGATGTAAACAATTTCAGTATTTTCCAATTCTCCATCACCAAATTTTAGGTTACTTCATCACTAAGAAACTAAGTTTAAAACACTATTACTTAATGACACATATTCCATATACATTTGAAATAATTCAAATTATCTAATGACTCTCGATAGTATATTTAACCACCATATTCATATTGTATTATGGTATAATAGATGTAAACAATTTAGTATTTTCCAATTCCTCATCACCAAATTTTAGGTTACTTCATCACTAAGAAACCGAGTTAAAAGACTATTACTTAATGACACATATTCCATATACATTTGAAATAATTCAAATTATCTAATGAGTCTCGATAGTATATTTATCCACCATATTCATATTGTATTATCATATAATAGATGTACACAATTTTCAATATTTTTCTTCTTCTCCATCACCAAATTTTAGGTTACTTCATCACTAAGAAACTAAGTTAAGAGACTATTACTTAATGACACATATTCCATATACATTTGAAATAATTCAAATTATCTAATGAGTCTCGATAGTATATTTATTCACCTTATTCATATTGTATTATGGTATAATAGATGTAAACAGTTTCAGTATTTTCTAATTCTCCATCACCAAATCTTAGGTTACTTCTTCACTAAGAAACTAAGTTAAATGACTATTACTTAATGACACATATTCCATATACATTTAAACAAATACAAATTATCTAATGAGTCTCGATAGTATATTTATCCACCATATTCATATTGTATTATGGTATAATAGATGTAAACAGTTTCAATATTTTCTAATTCTCCATCACCAAATATTAGGTTACTTCATCACTAAGAAACTAAGTTAAAAGACTATTACTTAATGACACATATTCCATATACATTTGAAATAATTCAAATTATCTAATGAGTCTCGATAGTATATTTATCCACCATATTCATATTTTATTATGTATAAATAGATGTAAACAATTTCAGTATTTTCCAATTCTCCATCACCAAATTTTAGGTTACTTCATCACTAAGAAACAAAGTTAAAAGACTATTACTTAATGACACATATTCCATATACATTTGAAATAATTCAAATTATCTAATGAGTCTCGATAGTATATTTTATCCACCATATTCATATTGTGTTATGGTATAATAGATGTAAACAATTTCAATTCTTTTCTTCTTCTCCATCACTAAATTTTAGGTTACTTCATCACTAAGAAACCAAGGTAAAAGACTATTACTTAATGACACATATTCCATATACATTTGAAATAATTCAAATTATCTAATGAAGTCTAAATAGTATATTTATTCACCATATTCATATTGTATTATGGTATAATAGATGGTAAACAGTTTCAGTATTTTCTTCTTCTCTATCACCAAATTTTAGGTTACTTCATCACTAAGAAACTAAGTTAAAAGACTATTACTTAATGACACATACTCCATATACATTTGAAATAATTCAAATTATCTAATGAGTCTCGATAGTATATTTATCCACCATATTCATATTGTATTATCGTATAATAGATGTACACAATTTCAGTATTTTCAATTCTCCATCACCAATTTTTAGGTTACTTCATCACTAAGAAACTAAGTTAAAACACTATTACTTAATGACACATATTCCATATACATTTGAAATAATTCAAATTATCTAATGACTCTCGATAGTATATTTAACCACCATATTCATATTGTAATATGGTATAATAGATGTAAACAATTTTAGTATTTTCCAATTCCTCATCACCAAATTTTAGGTTACTTCATCACTAAGAAACCGAGTTAAAAGACTATTACTTAATGACACATATTCCATATACATTTGAAATAATTCAAATTATCTAAGAGTCTCGATAGTATATTTATCCACCATATTCATATTGTATTATCATATAATAGATGTAAACAATTTCAATATTTTTCTTCTTCTCCATCACCAAATTTTAGGTTACTTCATCACTAAGAAACTAAGTTAAGAGACTATTACTTAATGACACATATTCCATATACATTTGAAATAATTCAAATTATCTAATGAGTCTCGATAGTATATTTATTCACCTTATTCATATTGTATTATGGTATAATAGATGTAAACAGTTTCAGTATTTTCTAATTCTCCATCACCAAATCTTAGGTTACTTCTTCACTAAGAAACTAAGTTAAAAGACTATTACTTAATGACACATATTCCATATACATTTAAACAAATACAAATTATCTAATGAGTCTCGATAGTATATTTATCCACCTTATTCATATGTATTATGGTATATAATAGATGTAAACAGTTTCAGTATTTTCTAATTCTCCATCACCAAATATTAGGTTACTTCATCACTAAGAAACTAAGTTAAAAGACTATTACTTAATGACACATATTCCATATACATTTGAAATAATTCAAATTATCTAATGAGTCTCGATAGTATATTTATCCACCATATTCATATTGTATTATGGTATAATAGATGTAAACAATTTCAGTATTTTCCAATTCTCCATCACCAATTTTAGGTTACTTCATCACTAAGAAACTAAGTTAAAATATTATTACTTAATGACACATATTCCATATACATTTGAAATAATTCAAATTATCTAATGAGTCTCGATAGTATATTTATCCACCATATTCATATTGTATTATCGTATAATAGATGTAAACAATTTCAATATTTTTCTTCTTCTCCATCACCAAATTTTAGGTTACTTCATCACTAAGAAACTACGTTAAAAGACTATTACTTAATGAAACATATTCCATATACATTTGAAATAATTCAAATTATCTAATGAGTCTCGATAGTATATTTATCCACCATATTCATATTGTATTATCGTATAAGAGACGTAACCAATTTCAATATTTTTCTTCTTTCTCCATCACCAAATTTTAGGTTACTTCATCACTAAGAAACCAAGTTAAAAGACTATTACTTAATGACACATATTCCATATACATTTAAAATAATTCAAATTATCTAATGAGTCTCAATAGTATGATTATCCACCATATTCATATTGTATTATGGTATAATATATGTAAACAATTTCAATATTTTTTTTCTTCTCTATCACCAAATTTTAGGTTACTTCATCACTAAGAAACTAAGTTAAAAGACTATTACTTAATGACACATATTCCATATACATTTGAAATAATTCAAATTATGTAATGAGTCTCGATAGTATATTTATCCACCATATTCATATTGTATTATTGTATGATGTAAACAATTTCAGTATTTTCCAATTCTCCATCACCAAATTTTAGGTTACTTCATCACTAAGAAACTAAGTTAAAACACTATTACTTAATGACACATATTCCATATACATTTGAAATAATTCAAATTATCTAATGACTCTCGATAGTATATTTAACCACCATATTCATATTGTATTATGGTATAATAGATGTAAACAATTTTAGTATTTTCCAATTCCTCATCACCAAATTTTAGGTTACTTCATCACTAAGAAACCGAGTTAAAAGACTATTACTTAATGACACATATTCCATATACATTTGAAATAATTCAATTATCTAATGAGTCTCGATAGTATATTTATCCACCATATTCATATTGTATTATCATATAATAGATGTACACAATTTCAATATTTTTCTTCTTCTCCATCACCAAATTTTAGGTTACTTCATCACTAAGAAACTAAGTTAGAGACTATTACTTAATGACACATATTCCATATACATTTGAAATAATTCAAATTATCTAATGAGTCTCGATAGTATATTTATTCACCTTATTCATATTGTATTATGGTATAATAGATGTAAACAGTTTCAGTATTTTCTAATTCTCCATCACCAAATCTTAGGTTACTTCTTCACTAAGAAACTAAGTTAAAAGACTATTACTTAATGACACATATTCCATATACATTTAAACAAATACAAATTATCTAATGAGTCTCGATAGTATATTTATCCACCATATTCATATTGTATTATGGTATAATAGATGTAAACAGTTTCAGTATTTTCTAATTCTCCATCACCAAATATTAGGTTACTTCATCACTAAGAAACTAAGTTAAAAGACTATTACTTAATGACACATATCCATATACATTTGAAATAATTCAAATTATCTAATGAGTCTCGATAGTATATTTATCCACCATATTCATATTTTATATGGTATAATAGATGTAAACAATTCAGTATTTTCCAATTCTCCATCACCAAATTTTAGGTTACTTCATCACTAAGAAACTAAGTTAAAAGACTATTACTTAATGACACATATTCCATATACATTTGAAATAATTCAAATTATCTAATGAGTCTCGATAGTATATTTATCCACCATATTCATATTGTGTTATGGTATAATAGATGTAAACAATTTCAATTCTTTTCTTCTTCTCCATCACTAAATTTTAGGTTACTTCATCACTAAGAAACCAAGTTAAAAGACTATTACTTAATGACACATATTCCATATACATTTGAAATAATTCAAATTATCTAATGAGTCTAAATAGTATATTTATTCACCATATTCATATTGTATTATGGTATAATAGATGTAAACAGTTTCAGTATTTTCTTCTTCTCTATCACCAAATTTTAGGTTACTTCATCACTAAGAAACTAAGTTAAAAGACTATTACTTAATGACACATACTCCATATACATTTGAAATAATTCAATTATCTAATGAGTCTCGATAGTATATTTATCCACCATATTCATATTGTATTATCGTATAATAGATGTACACAATTTCAGTATTTTCCAATTCTCCATCACCAAATTTTAGGTTACTTCATCACTAAGAAACTAAGTTAAAACACTATTACTTAATGACACATATTCCATATACATTTGAAATAATTCAAATTATCTAATGACTCTCGATAGTATATTTAACCACCATATTCATATTGTATTATGGTATAATAGATGTAAACAATTTTAGTATTTTCCAATTCCTCATCACCAAATTTTAGGTTACTTCATCACTAAGAAACCGAGTTAAAAGACTATTACTTAATGACACATATTCCATATACATTTGAAATAATTCAAATTATCTAATGAGTCTCGATAGTATATTTATCCACCATATTCATATTGTATTATCATATAATAGATGTAAACAATTTCAATATTTTTCTTCTTCTCCATCACCAAATTTTAGGTTACTTCATCACTAAGAAACTAAGTTAAGAGACTATTACTTAATGACACATATTCCATATACATTTGAAATAATTCAAATTATCTAATGAGTCTCGATAGTATATTTATTCACCTTATTCATATTGTATTATGGTATAATAGATGTAAACAGTTTCAGTATTTTCTAATTCTCCATCACCAAATCTTAGGTTACTTCTTCACTAAGAAACTAAGTTAAAAGACTATTACTTAATGACACATATTCCATATACATTTAAACAAATACAAATTATCTAATGAGTCTCGATAGTATATTTATCCACCTTATTCATATTGTATTATGGTATAATAGATGTAAACAGTTTCAGTATTTTCTAATTCTCCATCACCAAATATTAGGTTACTTCATCACTAAGAAACTAAGTTAAAAGACTATTACTTAATGACACATATTCCATATACATTTGAAATAATTCAAATTATCTAATGAGTCTCGATAGTATATTTATCCACCATATTCATATTGTATTATGGTATAATAGATGTAAACAATTTCAGTATTTTCCAATTCTCCATCACCAAATTTTAGGTTACTTCATCACTAAGAAACTAAGTTAAAATATTATTACTTAATGACACATATTCCATATACATTTGAAATAATTCAAATTATCTAATGAGTCTCGATAGTATATTTATCCACCATATTCATATTGTATTATCGTATAAGAGACGTAAACAATTTCAATATTTTTCTTCTTCTCCATCACCAAATTTTAGGTTACTTCATCACTAAGAAACCAAGTTAAAAGACTATTACTTAATGACACATATTCCTATACATTTAAAATAATTCAAATTATCTAATGAGTCTCAATAGTATATTATCCACCATATTCATATTGTATTATGGTATAATATATGTAAACAATTTCAATATTTTTTTTTCTTCTCTATCACCAATTTTAGGTTACTTCATCACTAAGAAACTAAGTTAAAAGACTATTACTAATGACACATATTCCATATACATTTGAAATAATTCAAATTATGTAATGAGTCTCGATAGTATATTTATCCACCATATTCATATTGTATTATGGTATGATGTAAACAATTTCAGTATTTTCCAATTCTCCATCACCAAATTTTAGGTTACTTCATCACTAAGAAACTAAGTTAAAACACTATTACTTAATGACACATATTCCATATACATTTGAAATAATTCAAATTATCTAATGACTCTCGATAGTATATTTTAACCACCATATTCATATTGTATTATGGTATAATAGATGTAAACAATTTTAGTATTTTCCAATTCCTCATCACCAAATTTTAGGTTACTTCATCACTAAGAAACCGAGTTAAAAGACTATTACTTAATGACACATATTCATATACATTTGAAATAATTCAAATTATCTAATGAGTCTCGATAGTATATTTATCCACCATATTCATATTGTATTATCATATAATAGATGTACACAATTTCAATATTTTTCTTCTTCTCCATCACCAAATTTTAGGTTACTTCATCACTAAGAAACTAAGTTAAGAGACTATTACTTAATGACACATATTCCATATACATTTGAAATAATTCAAATTATCTAATGAGTCTCGATAGTATATTTATTCACCTTATTCATATTGTATTATGGTATATAGATGTAAACAGTTTCAGTATTTTCTAATTCTCCATCACCAAAATCTTAGGTTTACTTCTTCACTAAGAAAACTAAGTTAAAAGACTATTACTTAATGACACATATTCCATATACATTTAAACAAATACAAATTATCTAATGAGTCTCGATAGTATATTTATCCACCATATTCATATTGTATTATGGTATAATAGATGTAAACAGTTTCAGTATTTTCTAATTCTCCATCACCAAATATTAGGTTACTTCATCACTAAGAAACTAAGTTAAAAGACTATTACTTAATGACACATATTCCATATACATTTGAAATAATTCAAATTATCTAATGAGGTCTCGATAGTATATTTATCCACCATATTCATATTTTATTATGGTATAATAGATGTAAACAATTTCAGTATTTCCAATTCTCCATCACCAAATTTTAGTTACTTCATCACTAAGAAACTAAGTTAAAAGACTATTACTTAATGACACATATTCCATATACATTTGAAATAATTCAAATTATCTAATGAGTCTCGATAGTATATTTATCCACCATATTCATATTGTGTTATGGTATAATAGATGTAAACAATTTCAATTCTTTTCTTCTTCTCCATCACTAAATTTTAGGTTACTTCATCACTAAGAAACCAAGTTAAAAGACTATTACTTAATGACACATATTCCATATACATTTGAAATAATTCAAATTATCTAATGAGTCTAAATAGTATATTTATTCACCATATTCATATTGTATTATGGTAAAATAGATGTAAACAGTTTCAGTATTTTCTTCTTCTCTATCACCAAATTTAGGTTACTTCATCACTAAGAAACTAAGTTAAAAGACTATTACTTAATGACACATACTCCATATACATTTGAAATAATTCAAATTATCTAATGAGTCTCGATAGTATATTTATCCACCATATTCATATTGTATTATCGTATAATAGATGTACACAATTTCAGTATTTTCCAATTCTCCATCACCAAATTTTAGGTTACTTCATCACTAAGAAACTAAGTTAAAACACTATTACTTAATGACACATATTCCATATACATTTGAAATAATTCAAATTATCTAATGACTCTCGATAGTATATTTAACCACCATATTCATATTGTATTATGGTATAATAGATGTAAACAATTTTAGTATTTTCCAATTCCTCATCACCAAATTTTAGGTTACTTCATCACTAAGAAACCGAGTTAAAAGACTATTACTTAATGACACATATTCCATATACATTTGAAATAATTCAAATTATCTAATGAGTCTCGATAGTATATTTATCCTCCATATTCATATTGTATTATCATATAATAGATGTAAACAATTTCAATATTTTTCTTCTTCTCCATCACCAAATTTTAGGTTACTTCATCACTAAGAAACTAAGTTAAGAGACTATTACTTAATGACACATATTCCATATACATTTGAAATAATTCAAATTATCTAATGAGTCTCGATAGTATATTTATTCACCTTATTCATATTGTATTATGGTATAATAGATGTAAACAGTTTCAGTATTTTCTAATTCTCCATCACCAAATCTTAGGTTACTTCTTCACTAAGAAACTAAGTTAAAAGACTATTACTTAATGACACATATTCCATATACATTTAAACAAATACAAATTATCTAATGAGTCTCGATAGTATATTTATCCACCTTATTCATATTGTATTATGGTATAATAGATGTAAACAGTTTCAGTATTTTCTAATTCTCCATCACCAAATATTAGGTTACTTCATCACTAAGAAACTAAGTTAAAAGACTATTACTTAATGACACATATTCCATATACATTTGAAATAATTCAAATTATCTAATGAGTCTCGATAGTATATTTATCCACCTTATTCATATTGTATTATGGTATAATAGATGTAAACAATTTCAGTATTTTCCAATTCTCCATCACCAAATTTTAGGTTACTTCATCACTAAGAAACTAAGTTAAAATATTATTACTTAATGACACATATTCCATATACATTTGAAATAATTCAAATTATCTAATGAGTCTCGATAGTATATTTATCCACCATATTCATATTGTATTATCGTATAATAGATGTAAACAATTTCAATATTTTTCTTCTTCTCCATCACCAAATTTTAGGTTACTTCATCACTAAGAAACTACGTTAAAAGACTATTACTTAATGAAACATATTCCATATACATTTGAAATAATTCAAATTATCTAAGGAGTCTCGATAGTATATTTATCCACCATATTCATATTGTATTATCGTATAGAGACGTAAACAATTTCAATATTTTTCTTCTTCTCCATCACCAAATTTTAGGTTACTTCATCACTAAGAAACCAAGTTAAAAGACTATTACTTAATGACACATATTCCTATACATTTAAAATAATTCAAATTATCTAATGAGTCTCAATAGTATATTTATCCACCATATTCATATTGTATTATGGTATAATATATGTAAACAATTTCAATATTTTTTTTCTTCTCTATCACCAAATTTTAGGTTACTTCATCACTAAGAAACTAAGTTAAAAGACTATTACTTAATGACACATATTCCATATACATTTGAAATAATTCAAATTATGTAATGAGTCTCGATAGTATATTTATCCACCATATTCATATTGTATTATGGTATGATGTAAACAATTTCAGTATTTTCCAATTCTCCATCACCAAATTTTAGGTTACTTCATCACTAAGAAACTAAGTTAAAACACTATTACTTAATGACACATATTCCATATACATTTGAAATAATTCAAATTATCTAATGACTCTCGATAGTATATTTAACCACCATATTCATATTGTATTATGGTATAATAGATGTAAACAATTTTAGTATTATCCAATTCCTCATCACCAAATTTTAGGTTACTTCATCACTAAGAAACCGAGTTAAAAGACTATTACTTAATGACACATATTCCATATACATTTGAAATAAATTCAAATTATCTAATGAGTCTCGATAGTATATTTATCCACCATATTCATATTGTATTATCATATAATAGATGTACACAATTTCAATATTTTTCTTCTTCTCCATCACCAAATTTTAGGTTACTTCATCACTAAGAAACTAAGTTAAGAGACTATTACTTAATGACACATATTCCATATACATTTGAAATAATTCAAATTATCTAATGAGTCTCGATAGTATATTTATTCACCTTATTCATATTGTATTATGGTATAATAGATGTAAACAGTTTCAGTATTTTCTAATTCTCCATCACCAAATCTTAGGTTACTTCTTCACTAAGAAACTAAGTTAAAAGACTATTACTAATGACACATATTCCATATACATTTAAACAAATACAAATTATCTAATGAGTCTCGATAGTATATTTATCCACCATATTCATATTGTATTATGGTATAATAGATGTAAACAATTTCAGTATTTCTAATTCTCCATCACCAAATTTTAGGTTACTTCATCACTAAGAAACTAAGTTAAAAGACTATTACTTAATGACACATATTCCATTACATTTGAAATAATTCAAATTATCTAATGAGTCTCGATAGTATATTTATCCACCATATTCATATTGTATTATGGTATAATAGATGTAAACAATTTCAGTATTTTCCAATTCTCCATCACCAAATTTTAGGTTACTTCATCACTAAGAAACCAAGTTAAGAGACTATTACTTAATGACACATATTCCATATACATTTGAAATAATTCAAATTATCTAATGAGTCTCGATAGTATATTTATCCACCATATTCATATTGTGTTATGGTATAATAGATGTAAACAATTTCAATATTTTTCTTCTTCTCCATCACTAAATTTTAGGTTACTTCATCACTAAGAAACCAAGTTAAGAGACTATTACTTAATGACACATATTCCATATACATTTGAAATAATTCAAATTATCTAATGAGTCTCGATAGTATATTTATTCACCTTATTCATATTGTATTATGGTATAATAGATGTAAACAGTTTCAGTATTTTCTAATTCTCCATCACCAAATCTTAGGTTACTTCTTCACTAAGAAACTAAGTTAAAAGACTATTACTTAATGACACATATTCCATATACATTTAAACAAATACAAATTATCTAATGAGTCTCGATAGTATATTTATCCACCATATTCATATTGTATTATGGTATAATAGATGTAAACAGTTTCAGTATTTTCTAATTCTCCATCACCAAATATTAGGTTACTTCATCACTAAGAAACTAAGTTAAAAGACTATTACTTAATGACACATATTCCATATACATTTGAAATAATTCAAATTATCTAATGAGTCTCGATAGTATATTTATCCACCATATTCATATTGTATTATGGTATAATAGATGTAAACAATTTCAGTATTTTCCAATTCTCCATCACCAAATTTTAGGTTACTTCATCACTAAGAAACTAAGTTAAAATACTATTACTTAATGACACATATTCCATATACATTTGAAATAATTCAAATTATCTAATGAGTCTCGATAGTATATTTATCCACCATATTCATATTGTATTATCGTATAATAGATGTAAACAATTTCAATATTTTTCTTCTTCTCCATCACCAAATTTTAGGTTACATCATCACTAAGAAACTACGTTAAAAGACTATTACTTAATGAAACATATTCCATATACATTTGAAATAATTCAAATTATCTAATGAGTCTCGATAGTATATTTATCCACCATATTCATATTGTATTATCGTATAAGAGACGTAAACAATTTCAATATTTTTCTTCTTCTCCATCACCAAATTTTAGGTTACTTCATCACTAAGAAACCAAGTTAAAAGACTATTACTAATGACACATATTCCATATACATTTAAAATAATTCAAATTATCTAATGAGTCTCAATAGTATATTTATCCACCATATCATATTGTATTATGGTATAATATATGTAAACAATTTCAATATTTTTTTTCTTCTCTATCACCAAATTTTAGGTTACTTCATCACTAAGAAACTAAGTTAAAAGACTATTACTTAATGACACATATTCCATATACATTTGAAATAATTCAAATTATGTAATGAGTCTCGATAGTATATTTATCCACCATATTCATATTGTATTATGGTATGATGTAAACAATTTCAGTATTTTCCAATTCTCCATCACCAAATTTTAGGTTACTTCATCACTAAGAAACTAAGTTAAAACACTATTACTTAATGACACATATTCCATATACATTTGAAATAATTCAAATTATCTAATGACTCTCGATAGTATATTTAACCACCATATTCATATTGTATTATGGTATAATAGATGTAAACAATTTTAGTATTTTCCAATTCCTCATCACCAAATTTTAGGTTACTTCATCACTAAGAAACCGAGTTAAAAGACTATTACTTAATGACACATATTCCATATACATTTGAAATAATTCAAATTATCTAATGAGTCTCGATAGTATATTTATCCACCATATTCATATTGTATTATCATATAATAGATGTACACAATTTCAATATTTTTCTTCTTCTCCATCACCAAATTTTAGGTTACTTCATCACTAAGAAACTAAGTTAAGAGACTATTACTTAATGACACATATTCCATATACATTTGAAATAATTCAAATTATCTAATGAGTCTCGATAGTATATTTATTCACCTTATTCATATTGTATTATGGTATAATAGATGTAAACAGTTTCAGTATTTTCTAATTCTCCATCACCAAATCTTAGGTTACTTCTTCACTAAGAAACTAAGTTAAAAGACTATTACTTAATGACACATATTCCATATACATTTAAACAAATACAAATTATCTAATGAGTCTCGATAGTATATTTATCCACCATATTCATATTGTATTATGGTATAATAGATGTAAACAATTTCAGTATTTTCTAATTCTCCATCACCAAATATTAGGTTACTTCATCACTAAGAAACTAAGTTAAAAGACTATTACTTAATGACACATATTCCATATACATTTGAAATAATTCAAATTATCTAATGAGTCTCGATAGTATATTTATCCACCATATTCATATTGTATTATGGTATAATAGATGTAAACAATTTCAGTATTTTCCAATTCTCCATCACCAAATTTTAGGTTACTTCATCACTAAGAAACTAAGTTAAAAGACTATTACTTAATGACACATATTCCATATACATTTGAAATAATTCAAATTATCTAATGAGTCTCGATAGTATATTTATCCATCATATTCATATTGTGTTATGGTATAATAGATGTAAACAATTTCAATATTTTTCTTCTTCTCCATCACTAAATTTTAGGTTACTTCATCACTAAGAAACCAAGTTAAAAGACTATTACTTAATGACACATATTCCATATACATTTGAAATAATTCAAATTATCTAATGAGTCTCGATAGTATATTTATTCACCTTATTCATATTGTATTATGGTATAATAGATGTAAACAGTTTTAGTATTTTCTAATTCTCCATCACCAAATCTTAGGTTACTTCTTCACTAAGAAACTAAGTTAAAAGACTATTACTTAATGACACATATTCCATATACATTTAAACAAATACAAATTATCTAATGAGTCTCGATAGTATATTTATCCACCATATTCATATTGTATTATGGTATAATAGATGTAAACAATTTCAGTATTTTCTAATTCTCCATCACCAAATATTAGGTTACTTCATCACTAAGAAACTAAGTTAAAAGACTATTACTTAATGACACATATTCCATATACATTTGAAATAATTCAAATTATCTAATGAGTCTCGATAGTATATTTATCCACCATATTCATATTGTATTATGGTATAATAGATGTAAACAATTTCAGTATTTTCCAATTCTCCATCACCAAATTTTAGGTTACTTCATCACTAAGAAACTAAGTTAAAAGACTATTACTTAATGACACATATTCCATATACATTTGAAATAATTCAAATTATCTAATGAGTCTCGATAGTATATTTATCCACTATATTCATATTGTGTTATGGTATAATAGATGTAAACAATTTCAATATTTTTCTTCTTCTCCATCACTAAATTTTAGGTTACTTCATCACTAAGAAACCAAGTTAAAAGACTATTACTTAATGACACATATTCCATATACATTTGAAATAATTCAAATTATCTAATGAGTCTAAATAGTATATTTATTCACCATATTCATATTGTATTATGGTATAATAGATGTAAACAGTTTCAGTATTTTCTTCTTCTCTATCACCAAATTTTAGGTTACTTCATCACTAAGAAACTAAGTTAAAAGACTATTACTTAATGACACATACTCCATATACATTTGAAATAATTCAAATTATCTAATGAGTCTCGATAGTATATTTATCCACCATATTCATATTGTATTATCGTATAATAGATGTACACAATTTCAGTATTTTCCAATTCTCCATCACCAAATTTTAGGTTACTTCATCACTAAGAAACTAAGCTAAAACACTATTACTTAATGACACATATTCCATATACATTTGAAATAATTCAAATTATCTAATGACTCTCGATAGTATATTTAACCACCATATTCATATTGTATTATGGTATAATAGATGTAAACAATTTTAGTATTTTCCAATTCCTCATCACCAAATTTTTGGTTACTTCATCACTAAGAAACCGAGTTAAAAGACTATTACTTAATGACACATATTCCATATACATTTGAAATAATTCAAATTATCTAATGAGTCTCGATAGTATATTTATCCACCATATTTATATTGTATTATCATATAATAGATGTAAACAATTTCAATATTTTTCTTCTTCTCCATCACCAAATTTTAGGTTACTTCATCACTAAGAAACTAAGTTAAGAGACTATTACTTAATGACACATATTCCATATACATTTGAAATAATTCAAATTATCTAATGAGTCTCGATAGTATATTTATTCACCTTATTCATATTGTATTATGGTATAATAGATGTAAACAGTTTCAGTATTTTCTAATTCTCCATCACCAAATCTTAGGTTACTTCTTCACTAAGAAACTAAGTTAAAAGACTATTACTTAATGACACATATTCCATATACATTTAAACAAATACAAATTATCTAATGAGTCTCGATAGTATATTTATCCACCATATTCATATTGTATTATGGTATAATAGATGTAAACAGTTTCAGTATTTTCTAATTCTCCATCACCAAATATTAGGTTACTTCATCACTAAGAAACTAAGTTAAAAGACTATTACTTAATGACACATATTCCATATACATTTGAAATAATTCAAATTATCTAATGAGTCTCGATAGTATATTTATCCACCATATTCATATTGTATTATGGTATAATAGATGTAAACAATTTCAGTATTTTCCAATTCTCCATCACCAAATTTTAGGTTACTTCATCACTAAGAAACTAAGTTAAAAGACTATTACTTAATGACACATATTCCATATACATTTGAAATAATTCAAATTATCTAATGAGTCTCGATAGTATATTTATCCACCATATTCATATTGAGTTATGGTATAATAGATGTAAACAATTTCAATATTTTTCTTCTTCTCCATCACTAAATTTTAGGTTACTTCATCACTAAGAAACCAAGTTAAAAGACTATTACTTAATGACACATATTCCATATACATTTGAAATAATTCAAATTATCTAATGAGTCTAAATAGTATATTTATTCACCATATTCATATTGTATTATGGTATAATAGATGTAAACAGTTTCAGTATTTTCTTCTTCTCTATCACCAAATTTTAGGTTACTTCATCACTAAGAAACTAAGTTAAAAGACTATTACTTAATGACACATACTCCATATACATTTGAAATAATTCAAATTATCTAATGAGTCTCGATAGTATATTTATCCACCATATTCATATTGTATTATCGTATAATAGATGTACACAATTTCAGTATTTTCCAATTCTCCATCACCAAATTTTAGGTTACTTCATCACTAAGAAACTAAGCTAAAACACTATTACTTAATGACACATATTCCATATACATTTGAAATAATTCAAATTATCTAATGACTCTCGATAGTATATTTAACCACCATATTCATATTGTATTATGGTATAATAGATGTAAACAATTTTAGTATTTTCCAATTCCTCATCACCAAATTTTAGGTTACTTCATCACTAAGAAACCGAGTTAAAAGACTATTACTTAATGACACATATTCGATATACATTTGAAATAATTCAAATTATCTAATGAGTCTCGATAGTATATTTATCCACCATATTCATATTGTATTATCATATAATAGATGTAAACAATTTCAATATTTTTCTTCTTCTCCATCACCAAATTTTAGGTTACTTCATCACTAAGAAACTAAGTTAAGAGACTATTACTTAATGACACATATTCCATATACATTTAAAATAATTCAAATTATCTAATGAGTCTCGATAGTATATTTATTCACCTTATTCATATTGTATTATGGTATAATAGATGTAAACAGTTTCAGTATTTTCTAATTCTCCATCACCAAATCTTAGGTTACTTCTTCACTAAGATACTAAGTTAAAAGACTATTACTTAATGACACATATTCCATATACATTTAAACAAATACAAATTATCTAATGAGTCTCGATAGTATATTTATCCACCATATTCATATTGTGTTATGGTATAATAGATGTAAACAATTTCAATATTTTTCTTCTTCTCCATCACCAAATTTTAGGTTACTTCATCACTAAGAAATCAAGTTAAAAGACTATTACTTAATGACACATATTCCATATACATTTGAAATAATTCAAATTATCTAATGAGTCTCAATAGTATATTTATTCACCATATTCATATTGTATTATGGTATAATAGATGTAAACAGTTTCAGTATTTTCTTCTTCTCTATCACCAAATTTTAGGTTACTTCATCACTAAGAAACTAAGTTAAAAGACTATTACTTAATGACACATACTCCATATACATTTGAAATAATTCAAATTATCTAGTGAGTCTCGATAGTATATTTATCCACCATATTCATATTGTATTATCGTATAATAGATGTAAACAATTTCAGTATTTTCCAATTCTCCATCACCAAATTTTAGGTTACTTCATCACTAAGAAACTAAGTTAAAAGACTATTACTTAATGACACATATTCCATATACATTTTAAATAATTCAAATTATCTAATGAGTCTCGATAGTATATTTATCCACCATATTCATATTGTATTATGGTATAATAGATGTAAACAATTTCAATATTTTTCTTCTTCTCCATCACATAATTTTAGGTTACTTCATCACTAAGAAACCAAGTTAAAAGACTATTACTTAATGACACATATTCCATATACATTTGAAATAATTCAAATTATCTAACGAGTCTCGATAGTATATTTATTCACCATATTCATATTGTATTATGGTATAATAGATGTAAATAGTTTCAGTATTTTCTAATTCTCCATCACCAAATCTTAGGCTACTTCATCACTAAGAAACTAAGTTAAAAGACTATTACTTAATGACACATATTCCATATACATTTGAAATAATTCAAATTATCTAATGAGTCTCGATAGTATATTTATCCACCATATTCATATTTTATTATGGTATAATAGATGTAAACAATTTTAGTATTTTCCAATTCTCCATCACCAAATTTTAGGTTACTTCATCACTAAGAAACTAAGTTAAAAGACTATTACTTAATGACACATATTCCATATACATTTGAAATAATTCAAATTATCTAATGACTCTCGATAGTATATTTATCCACCATATTCATATTGTATTATCGTATAATAGATGTAAACAATTTCAATATTTTTCTTCTTCTCCATCACCAAATTTTAGGTTACTTCATCACTAAGAAACTGCGTTAAAAGACTATTACTTAATGAAACATATTCCATATACATTTGAAATAATTCAAATTATCTAATGAGTCTCGATAGTATATTTATCCACCATATTCATATTGTATTATCGTATAATAGATGTAAACAATTTCAATATATTTCTTCTTCTCCATCACCAAATTTTAGGTTACTTCATCACTAAGAAACTAAGTTAAAAGACTATTACTTAATGACACATATTCCATATACATTTGAAATAATTCAAATTATGTAATGAGTTTCGATAGTATACTTATCCACCATATTCATATTGTATTATGGTATGATAGATGTAAACAATTTCAGTATTTTCCAATTCTCCATCACCAAATTTTAGGTTACTTCATCACTAAGAAACTAAGTTAAAAGACTATTACTTAATGACACATATTCCATATACATTTGAAATAATTCAAATTATCTAATGACTCTCGATAGTATATTTATCCACCATATTCATATTGTATTATGGTATAATAGATGTAAACAATTTTAGTATTTTCCAATTCCTCATCACCAAATTTTAGGTTACTTCATCACTAAGAAACCGAGTTAAAAGACTATTACTTAATGACACATATTCCATATACATTTGAAATAATTCAAATTATCTAATGAGTCTCGATAGTATATTTATCCACCATATTCATATTGTATTATCATATAATAGATGTAAACAATTTCAATATTTTTCTTCTTCTCCATCACCAAATTTTAGGTTACTTCATCACTAAGAAACTAAGTTAAGAGACTATTACTTAATGACACATATTCCATATACATTTGAAATAATTCAAATTATCTAATGAGTCTCGATAGTATATTTATTCACCTTATTCATATTGTATTATGGTATAATAGATGTAAACAGTTTCAGTATTTTCTAATTCTCCATCACCAATCTTATGTTACTTCTTCACTAAGAAACTAAGTTAAAAGACTATTACTTAATGACACATATTCCATATACATTTAAACAAATACAAATTATCTAATGAGTCTCGATAGTATATTTATCCACCATATTCATATGGTATTATGGTATAATAGATGTAAACAGTTTCAGTATTTTCTAATTCTCCATCACCAAATTTTAGGTTACTTCATCACTAAGAAGCTAAGTTAAAAGACTATTACTTAATGACACATATTCCATATACCTTTGAAATAATTCAAATTATCTAATGAGTCTCGATAGTATATTTATCCACCATATTCATATTGTATTATGGTATAATAGATGTAAACAATTTCAATATTTTTCTTATTCTCCATCACCAAATTTTAGGTTACTTCATCACTAAGAAACTAAGTTAAAAGGCTATTACTTAATGACGCATATTCCATATACATTTGAAATAATTCAAATTATCTAATGAGTCTCGATAGTATATTTATCCACCATATTCATATTTTATTATGGTATAATAGATGTAAACAATTTTAGTATTTTCCAATTCTCCATCACCAAATTTTAGGTTACTTCATCACTAAGAAACTAAGTTAAAAGACTATTACTTAATGACACATATTCCATATACATTTGAAATAATTCAAATTATCTAATGACTCTCGATAGTATATTTATCCACCATATTCATATTGTATTATCGTATAATAGATGTAAACAATTTCAATATTTTTCTTCTTCTCCATCACCAAATTTTAGGTTACTTCATCACTAAGAAACTACGTTAAAAGACTATTACTTAATGAAACATATTCCATATACATTTGAAATAATTCAAATTATCTAATGAGTCTCGATAGTATATTTATCCACCATATTCATATTGTATTATCGTATAATAGATGTAAACAATTTCAATATATTTCTTCTTCTCCATCACCAAATTTTAGGTTACTTCATCACTAAGAAACTAAGTTAAAAGACTATTACTTAATTACACATATTCCATATACATTTGAAATAATTCAAATTATGTAATGAGTTTCGATAGTATACTTATCCACCATATTCATATTGTATTATGGTATGATAGATGTAAACAATTCAGTATTTTCCAATTCTCCATCACCAAATTTTAGGTTACTTCATCACTAAGAAACTAAGTTAAAAGACTATTACTTAATGACACATATTCCATATACATTTGAAATAATTCAAATTATCTAATGACTCTCGATAGTATATTTATCCACCATATTCATATTGTATTATGGTATAATAGATGTAAACAATTTTAGTATTTTCCAATTCCTCATCACCAAATTTTAGGTTACTTCATCACTAAGAAACCGAGTTAAAAGACTATTACTTAATGACACATATTCCATATACATTTGAAATAATTCAAATTATCTAATGAGTCTCGATAGTATATTTATCCACCATATTCATATTGTATTATCATATAATAGATGTAAACAATTTCAATATTTTTCTTCTTCTCCATCACCAAATTTTAGGTTACTTCATCACTAAGAAACTAAGTTAGGAGACTATTACTTAATGACACATATTCCATATACATTTGAAATAATTCAAATTATCTAATGAGTCTCGATAGTATATTTATTCACCTTATTCATATTGTATTATGGTATAATAGATGTAAACAGTTTCAGTATTTTCTAATTCTCCATCACCAATCTTAGGTTACTTCTTCACTAAGAAACTAAGTTAAAAGACTATTACTTAATGACACATATTCCATATACATTTAAACAAATACAAATTATCTAATGAGTCTCGATAGTATATTTATCCACCATATTCATATTGTATTATGGTATAATAGATGTAAACAGTTTCAGTATTTTCTAATTCTCCATCACCAAATTTTAGGTTACTTCATCACTAAGAAGCTAAGTTAAAAGACTATTACTTAATGACACATATTCCATATACCTTTGAAATAATTCAAATTATCTAATGAGTCTCGATAGTATATTTATCCACCATATTCATATTGTATTATGGTATAATAGATGTAAACAATTTCAATATTTTTCTTCTTCTCCATCACCAAATTTTAGCTTACTTCATCACTAAGAAACTAAGTTAAAAGGCTATTACTTAATGACGCATATTCCATATACATTTGAAATAATTCAAATTATCTAATGAGTCTCGATAGTATATTTATCCACCATATTCATATTTTATTATGGTATAATAGATGTAAACAATTTTAGTATTTTCCAATTCTCCATCACCAAATTTTAGGTTACTTCATCACTAAGAAACTAAGTTAAAAGACTATTACTTAATGACACATATTCCATATACATTTGAAATAATTCAAATTATCTAATGACTCTCGATAGTATATTTATCCACCATATTCATATTGTATTATCGTATAATAGATGTAAACAATTTCAATATTTTTCTTCTTCTCCATCACCAAATTTTAGGTTACTTCATCACTAAGAAACTACGTTAAAAGACTATTACTTAATGAAACATATTCCATATACATTTGAAATAATTCAAATTATCTAATGAGTCTCGATAGTATATTTATCCACCATATTCATATTGTATTATCGTATAATAGATGTAAACAATTTCAATATATTTCTTCTTCTCCATCACAAAATTTTAGGTTACTTCATCACTAAGAAACTAAGTTAAAAGACTATTACTTAATGACACATATTCCATATACATTTGAAATAATTCAAATTATGTAATGAGTTTCGATAGTATACTTATCCACCATATTCATATTGTATTATGGTATGATAGATGTAAACAATTTCAGTATTTTCCAATTCTCCATCACCAAATTTTAGGTTACTTCATCACTAAGAAACTAAGTTAAAAGACTATTACTTAATTACACATATTCCATATACATTTGAAATAATTCAAATTATCTAATGACTCTCGATAGTATATTTATCCACCATATTCATATTGTATTATGGTATAATAGATGTAAACAATTTTAGTATTTTCCAATTCCTCATCACCAAATTTTAGGTTACTTCATCACTAAGAAACCGAGTTAAAAGACTATTACTTAATGACACATATTCCATATACATTTGAAATAATTCAAATTATCTAATGAGTCTCGATAGTATATTTATCCACCATATTCATATTGTATTATCATATAATAGATGTAAACAATTTCAATATTTTTCTTCTTCTCCATCACCAAATTTTAGGTTACTTCATCACTAAGAAACTAAGTTAAGAGACTATTACTTAATGACACATATTCCATATACATTTGAAATAATTCAAATTATCTAATGAGTCTCGATAGTATATTTATTCACCTTATTCATATTGTATTATGGTATAATAGATGTAAACAGTTTCAGTATTTTCTAATTCTCCATCACCAATCTTAGGTTACTTCTTCACTAAGAAACTAAGTTAAAAGACTATTACTTAATGACACATATTCCATATACATTTAAACAAATACAAATTATCTAATGAGTCTCGATAGTATATTTATCCACCATATTCATATTGTATTATGGTATAATAGATGTAAACAGTTTCAGTATTTTCTAATTCTCCATCACCAAATTTTAGGTTACTTCATCACTAAGAAGCTAAGTTAAAAGACTATTACTTAATGACACATATTCCATATACCTTTGAAATAATTAAAATTATCTAATGAGTCTCGATAGTATATTTATCCACCATATTCATATTGTATTATGGTATAATAGATGTAAACAATTTCAATATTTTTCTTCTTCTCCATCACCAAATTTTAGGTTACTTCATCACTAAGAAACTAAGTTAAAAGGCTATTACTTAATGACGCATATTCCATATACATTTGAAATAATTCAAATTATCTAATGAGTCTCGATAGTATATTTATCCACCATATTCATATTTTATTATGGTATAATAGATGTAAACAATTTTAGTATTTTCCAATTCTCCATCACCAAATTTTAGGTTACTTCATCACTAAGAAACTAAGTTAAAAGACTATTACTTAATGACACATATTCCATATACATTTGAAATAATTCAAATTATCTAATGACTCTCGATAGTATATTTATCCACCATATTCATATTGTATTATCGTATAATAGATGTAAACAATTTCAATATTTTTCTTCTTCTCCATCACCAAATTTTAGGTTACTTCATCACGAAGAAACTACGTTAAAAGACTATTACTTAATGAAACATATTCCATATACATTTGAAATAATTCAAATTATCTAATGAGTCTCGATAGTATATTTATCCACCATATTCATATTGTATTATCGTATAATAGATGTAAACAATTTCAATATATTTCTTCTTCTCCATCACCAAATTTTAGGTTACTTCATCACTAAGAAACTAAGTTAAAAGACTATTACTTAATGACACATATTCCATATACATTTGAAATAATTCAAATTATGTAATGAGTTTCGATAGTATACTTATCCACCATATTCATATTGTATTATGGTATGATAGATGTAAACAATTTCAGTATTTTCCAATTCTCCATCACCAAATTTTAGGTTACTTCATCACTAAGAAACTAAGTTAAAAGACTATTACTTAATGACACATATTCCATATACATTTGAAATAATTCAAATTATCTAATGACTCTCGATAGTATATTTATCCACCATATTCATATTGTATTATGGTATAATAGATGTAAACAATTTTAGTATTTTCCAATTCCTCATCACCAAATTTTAGGTTACTTCATCACTAAGAAACCGAGTTAAAAGACTATTACTTAATGACACATATTCCATATACATTTGAAATAATTCAAATTATCTAATGAGTCTCGATAGTATATTTATCCACCATATTCATATTGTATTATCATATAATAGATGTAAACAATTTCAATATTTTTCTTCTTCTCCATCACCAAATTTTAGGTTACTTCATCACTAAGAAACTAAGTTAAGAGACTATTACTTAATGACACATATTCCATATACATTTGAAATAATTCAAATTATCTAATGAGTCTCGATAGTATATTTATTCACCTTATTCATATTGTATTATGGTATAATAGATGTAAACAGTTTCAGTATTTTCTAATTCTCCATCACCAATCTTAGGTTACTTCTTCACTAAGAAACTAAGTTAAAAGACTATTACTTAATGACACATATTCCATATACATTTAAACAAATACAAATTATCTAATGAGTCTCGATAGTATATTTATCCACCATATTCATATTGTATTATGGTATAATAGATGTAAACAGTTTCAGTATTTTCTAATTCTCCATCACCAAATTTTAGGTTACTTCATCACTAAGAAGCTAAGTTAAAAGACTATTACTTAATGACACATATTCCATATACCTTTGAAATAATTCAAATTATCTAATGAGTCTCGATAGTATATTTATCCACCATATTCATATTGTATTATGGTATAATAGATGTAAACAATTTCAATATTTTTCTTATTCTCCATCACCAAATTTTAGGTTACTTCATCACTAAGAAACTAAGTTAAAAGGCTATTACTTAATGACGCATATTCCATATACATTTGAAATAATTCAAATTATCTAATGAGTCTCGATAGTATATTTATCCACCATATTCATATTTTATTATGGTATAATAGATGTAAACAATTTTAGTATTTTCCAATTCTCCATCACCAAATTTTAGGTTACTTCATCACTAAGAAACTAAGTTAAAAGACTATTACTTAATGACACATATTCCATATACATTTGAAATAATTCAAATTATCTAATGACTCTCGATAGTATATTTATCCACCATATTCATATTGTATTATCGTATAATAGATGTAAACAATTTCAATATTTTTCTTCTTCTCCATCACCAAATTTTAGGTTACTTCATCACTAAGAAACTACGTTAAAAGACTATTACTTAATGAAACATATTCCATATACATTTGAAATAATTCAAATTATCTAATGAGTCTCGATAGTATATTTATCCACCATATTCATATTGTATTATCGTATAATAGATGTAAACAATTTCAATATATTTCTTCTTCTCCATCACCAAATTTTAGGTTACTTCATCACTAAGAAACTAAGTTAAAAGACTAATACTTAATGACACATATTCCATATACATTTGAAATAATTCAAATTATGTAATGAGTTTCGATAGTATACTTATCCACCATATTCATATTGTATTATGGTATGATAGATGTAAACAATTTCAGTATTTTCCAATTCTCCATCACCAAATTTTAGGTTACTTCATCACTAAGAAACTAAGTTAAAAGACTATTACTTAATGACACATATTCCATATACATTTGAAATAATTCAAATTATCTAATGACTCTCGATAGTATATTTATCCACCATATTCATATTGTATTATGGTATAATAGATGTAAACAATTTTAGTATTTTCCAATTCCTCATCACCAAATTTTAGGTTACTTCATCACTAAGAAACCGAGTTAAAAGACTATTACTTAATGACACATATTCCATATACATTTGAAATAATTCAAATTATCTAATGAGTCTCGATAGTATATTTATCCACCATATTCATATTGTATTATCATATAATAGATGTAAACAATTTCAATATTTTTCTTCTTCTCCATCACCAAATTTTAGGTTACTTCATCACTAAGAAACTAAGTTAAGAGACTATTACTTAATGACACATATTCCATATACATTTGAAATAATTCAAATTATCTAATGAGTCTCGATAGTATATTTATTCACCTTATTCATATTGTATTATGGTATAATAGATGTAAACAGTTTCAGTATTTTCTAATTCTCCATCACCAATCTTAGGTTACTTCTTCACTAAGAAACTAAGTTAAAAGACTATTACTTAATGACACATATTCCATATACATTTAAACAAATACAAATTATCTAATGAGTCTCGATAGTATATTTATCCACCATATTCATATTGTATTATGGTATAATAGATGTAAACAGTTTCAGTATTTTCTAATTCTCCATCACCAAATTTTAGGTTACTTCATCACTAAGAAGCTAAGTTAAAAGACTATTACTTAATGACACATATTCCATATACCTTTGAAATAATTCAAATTATCTAATGAGTCTCGATAGTATATTTATCCACCATATTCATATTGTATTATGGTATAATAGATGTAAACAATTTCAATATTTTTCTTCTTCTCCATCACCAAATTTTAGGTTACTTCATCACTAAGAAACTAAGTTAAAAGGCTATTACTTAATGACGCATATTCCATATACATTTGAAATAATTCAAATTATGTAATGAGTTTCGATAGTATACTTATCCACCATATTCATATTGTATTATGGTATGATAGATGTAAACAATTTCAGTATTTTCCAATTCTCCATCACCAAATTTTAGGTTACTTCATCACTAAGAAACTAAGTTAAAAGACTATTACTTAATGACACATATTCCATATACATTTGAAATAATTCAAATTATCTAATGACTCTCGATAGTATATTTATCCACCATATTCATATTGTATTATCGTATAATAGATGTAAACAATTTCAATATTTTTCTTCTTCTCCATCACCAAATTTTAGGTTACTTCATCACTAAGAAACTACGTTAAAAGACTATTACTTAATGAAACATATTCCATATACATTTGAAATAATTCAAATTATCTAATGAGTCTCGATAGTATATTTATCCACCATATTCATATTGTATTATCGTATAATAGATGTAAACAATTTCAATATATTTCTTCTTCTCCATCACCAAATTTTAGGTTACTTCATCACTAAGAAACTAAGTTAAAAGACTATTACTTAATGACACATATTCCATATACATTTGAAATAATTCAAATTATGTAATGAGTTTCGATAGTATACTTATCCACCATATTCATATTGTATTATGGTATGATAGATGTAAACAATTTCAGTATTTTCCAATTCTCCATCACCAAATTTTAGGTTACTTCATCACTAAGAAACTAAGTTAAAAGACTATTACTTAATGACACATATTCCATATACATTTGAAATAATTCAAATTATCTAATGACTCTCGATAGTATATTTATCCACCATATTCATATTGTATTATGGTATAATAGATGTAAACAATTTTAGTATTTTCCAATTCCTCATCACCAAATTTTAGGTTACTTCATCACTAAGAAACCGAGTTAAAAGACTATTACTTAATGACACATATTCCATATACATTTGAAATAATTCAAATTATCTAATGAGTCTCGATAGTATATTTATCCACCATATTCATATTGTATTATCATATAATAGATGTAAACAATTTCAATATTTTTCTTCTTCTCCATCACCAAATTTTAGGTTACTTCATCACTAAGAAACTAAGTTAAGAGACTATTACTTAATGACACATATTCCATATACATTTGAAATAATTCAAATTATCTAATGAGTCTCGATAGTATATTTATTCACCTTATTCATATTGTATTATGGTATAATAGATGTAAACAGTTTCAGTATTTTCTAATTCTCCATCACCAATCTTAGGTTACTTCTTCACTAAGAAACTAAGTTAAAAGACTATTACTTAATGACACATATTCCATATACATTTAAACAAATACAAATTATCTAATGAGTCTCGATAGTATATTTATCCACCATATTCATATTGTATTATGGTATAATAGATGTAAACAGTTTCAGTATTTTCTAATTCTCCATCACCAAATTTTAGGTTACTTCATCACTAAGAAGCTAAGTTAAAAGACTATTACTTAATGACACATATTCCATATACCTTTGAAATAATTCAAATTATCTAATGAGTCTCGATAGTATATTTATCCACCATATTCATATTGTATTATGGTATAATAGATGTAAACAATTTCAATATTTTTCTTATTCTCCATCACCAAATTTTAGGTTACTTCATCACTAAGAAACTAAGTTAAAAGGCTATTACTTAATGACGCATATTCCATATACATTTGAAATAATTCAAATTATCTAATGAGTCTCGATAGTATATTTATCCACCATATTCATATTTTATTATGGTATAATAGATGTAAACAATTTTAGTATTTTCCAATTCTCCATCACCAAATTTTAGGTTACTTCATCACTAAGAAACTAAGTTAAAAGACTATTACTTAATGACACATATTCCATATACATTTGAAATAATTCAAATTATCTAATGACTCTCGATAGTATATTTATCCACCATATTCATATTGTATTATCGTATAATAGATGTAAACAATTTCAATATTTTTCTTCTTCTCCATCACCAAATTTTAGGTTACTTCATCACTAAGAAACTACGTTAAAAGACTATTACTTAATGAAACATATTCCATATACATTTGAAATAATTCAAATTATCTAATGAGTCTCGATAGTATATTTATCCACCATATTCATATTGTATTATCGTATAATAGATGTAAACAATTTCAATATATTTCTTCTTCTCCATCACCAAATTTTAGGTTACTTCATCACTAAGAAACTAAGTTAAAAGACTAATACTTAATGACACATATTCCATATACATTTGAAATAATTCAAATTATGTAATGAGTTTCGATAGTATACTTATCCACCATATTCATATTGTATTATGGTATGATAGATGTAAACAATTTCAGTATTTTCCAATTCTCCATCACCAAATTTTAGGTTACTTCATCACTAAGAAACTAAGTTAAAAGACTATTACTTAATGACACATATTCCATATACATTTGAAATAATTCAAATTATCTAATGACTCTCGATAGTATATTTATCCACCATATTCATATTGTATTATGGTATAATAGATGTAAACAATTTTAGTATTTTCCAATTCCTCATCACCAAATTTTAGGTTACTTCATCACTAAGAAACCGAGTTAAAAGACTATTACTTAATGACACATATTCCATATACATTTGAAATAATTCAAATTATCTAATGAGTCTCGATAGTATATTTATCCACCATATTCATATTGTATTATCATATAATAGATGTAAACAATTTCAATATTTTTCTTCTTCTCCATCACCAAATTTTAGGTTACTTCATCACTAAGAAACTAAGTTAAGAGACTATTACTTAATGACACATATTCCATATACATTTGAAATAATTCAAATTATCTAATGAGTCTCGATAGTATATTTATTCACCTTATTCATATTGTATTATGGTATAATAGATGTAAACAGTTTCAGTATTTTCTAATTCTCCATCACCAATCTTAGGTTACTTCTTCACTAAGAAACTAAGTTAAAAGACTATTACTTAATGACACATATTCCATATACATTTAAACAAATACAAATTATCTAATGAGTCTCGATAGTATATTTATCCACCATATTCATATTGTATTATGGTATAATAGATGTAAACAGTTTCAGTATTTTCTAATTCTCCATCACCAAATTTTAGGTTACTTCATCACTAAGAAGCTAAGTTAAAAGACTATTACTTAATGACACATATTCCATATACCTTTGAAATAATTCAAATTATCTAATGAGTCTCGATAGTATATTTATCCACCATATTCATATTGTATTATGGTATAATAGATGTAAACAATTTAAATATTTTTCTTCTTCTCCATCACCAAATTTTAGGTTACTTCATCACTAAGAAACTAAGTTAAAAGGCTATTACTTAATGACGCATATTCCATATACATTTGAAATAATTCAAATTATCTAATGAGTCTCGATAGTATATTTATCCACCATATTCATATTTTATTATGGTATAATAGATGTAAACAATTTTAGTATTTTCCAATTCTCCATCACCAAATTTTAGGTTACTTCATCACTAAGAAACTAAGTTAAAAGACTATTACTTAATGACACATATTCCATATACATTTGAAATAATTCAAATTATCTAATGACTCTCGATAGTATATTTATCCACCATATTCATATTGTATTATCGTATAATAGATGTAAACAATTTCAATATTTTTCTTCTTCTCCATCACCAAATTTTAGGTTACTTCATCACTAAGAAACTACGTTAAAAGACTATTACTTAATGAAACATATTCCATATACATTTGAAATAATTCAAATTATCTAATGAGTCTCGATAGTATATTTATCCACCATATTCATATTGTATTATCGTATAATAGATGTAAACAATTTCAATATATTTCTTCTTCTCCATCACCAAATTTTAGGTTACTTCATCACTAAGAAACTAAGTTAAAAGACTATTACTTAATGACACATATTCCATATACATTTGAAATAATTCAAATTATGTAATGAGTTTCGATAGTATACTTATCCACCATATTCATATTGTATTATGGTATGATAGATGTAAACAATTTCAGTATTTTCCAATTCTCCATCACCAAATTTTAGGTTACTTCATCACTAAGAAACTAAGTTAAAAGACTATTACTTAATGACACATATTCCATATACATTTGAAATAATTCAAATTATCTAATGACTCTCGATAGTATATTTATCCACCATATTCATATTGTATTATGGTATAATAGATGTAAACAATTTTAGTATTTTCCAATTCCTCATCACCAAATTTTAGGTTACTTCATCACTAAGAAACCGAGTTAAAAGACTATTACTTAATGACACATATTCCATATACATTTGAAATAATTCAAATTATCTAATGAGTCTCGATAGTATATTTATCCACCATATTCATATTGTATTATCATATAATAGATGTAAACAATTTCAATATTTTTCTTCTTCTCCATCACCAAATTTTAGGTTACTTCATCACTAAGAAACTAAGTTAAGAGACTATTACTTAATGATACATATTCCATATACATTTGAAATAATTCAAATTATCTAATGAGTCTCGATAGTATATTTATTCACCTTATTCATATTGTATTATGGTATAATAGATGTAAACAGTTTCAGTATTTTCTAATTCTCCATCACCAATCTTAGGTTACTTCTTCACTAAGAAACTAAGTTAAAAGACTATTACTTAATGACACATATTCCATATACATTTAAACAAATACAAATTATCTAATGAGTCTCGATAGTATATTTATCCACCATATTCATATTATATTATGGTATAATAGATGTAAACAGTTTCAGTATTTTCTAATTCTCCATCACCAAATTTTAGGTTACTTCATCACTAAGAAGCTAAGTTAAAAGACTATTACTTAATGACACATATTCCATATACCTTTGAAATAATTCAAATTATCTAATGAGTCTCGATAGTATATTTATCCACCATATTCATATTGTATTATGGTATAATAGATGTAAACAATTTCAATATTTTTCTTCTTCTCCATCACCAAATTTTAGGTTACTTCATCACTAAGAAACTAAGTTAAAAGGCTATTACTTAATGACGCATATTCCATATACATTTGAAATAATTCAAATTATCTAATGAGTCTCGATAGTATATTTATCCACCATATTCATATTTTATTATGGTATAATAGATGTAAACAATTTTAGTATTTTCCAATTCTCCATCACCAAATTTTAGGTTACTTCATCACTAAGAAACTAAGTTAAAAGACTATTACTTAATGACACATATTCCATATACATTTGAAATAATTCAAATTATCTAATGACTCTCGATAGTATATTTATCCACCATATTCATATTGTATTATCGTATAATAGATGTAAACAATTTCAATATTTTTCTTCTTCTCCATCACCAAATTTTAGGTTACTTCATCACTAAGAAACTACGTTAAAAGACTATTACTTAATGAAACATATTCCATATACATTTGAAATAATTCAAATTATCTAATGAGTCTCGATAGTATATTTATCCACCATATTCATATTGTATTATCGTATAATAGATGTAAACAATTTCAATATATTTCTTCTTCTCCATCACCAAATTTTAGGTTACTTCATCACTAAGAAACTAAGTTAAAAGACTATTACTTAATGACACATATTCCATATACATTTGAAATAATTCAAATTATGTAATGAGTTTCGATAGTATACTTATCCACCATATTCATATTGTATTATGGTATGATAGATGTAAACAATTTCAGTATTTTCCAATTCTCCATCACCAAATTTTAGGTTACTTCATCACTAAGAAACTAAGTTAAAAGACTATTACTTAATGACACATATTCCATATACATTTGAAATAATTCAAATTATCTAATGACTCTCGATAGTATATTTATCCACCATATTCATATTGTATTATGGTATAATAGATGTAAACAATTTTAGTATTTTCCAATTCCTCATCACCAAATTTTAGGTTACTTCATCACTAAGAAACCGAGTTAAAAGACTATTACTTAATGACACATATTCCATATACATTTGAAATAATTCAAATTATCTAATGAGTCTCGATAGTATATTTATCCACCATATTCATATTGTATTATCATATAATAGATGTAAACAATTTCAATATTTTTCTTCTTCTCCATCACCAAATTTTAGGTTACTTCATCACTAAGAAACTAAGTTAAGAGACTATTACTTAATGACACATATTCCATATACATTTGAAATAATTCAAATTATCTAATGAGTCTCGATAGTATATTTATTCACCTTATTCATATTGTATTATGGTATAATAGATGTAAACAGTTTCAGTATTTTCTAATTCTCCATCACCAAATCTTAGGTTACTTCTTCACTAAGAAACTAAGTTAAAAGACTATTACTTAATGACACATATTCCATATACATTTAAACAAATACAAATTATCTAATGAGTCTCGATAGTATATTTATCCACCATATTCATATTGTATTATGGTATAATAGATGTAAACAGTTTCAGTATTTTTTAATTCTCTATCACCAAATTTTAGGTTACTTCATCACTAAGAAACTAAGTTAAAAGACTATTACTTAATGACACATATTCCATATACATTTGAAATAATTCAAATTATCTAATGAGTCTCGATAGTATATTTATTAACCATATTCATATTGTATTATGGTATAATACATGTAAACAGTTTCAGTATTTTCCTTCTTCTCCATCACCAAATTTTAGGTTACTTCATCACTAAGAAACTAAGTTAAAAGACTATTACTTAATGACACATATTCCATATACATTTGAAATAATTCAAATTATCTAATGAGTCTCGATAGTATATTTATTCACCATATTCATATTGTATTATGGTATAATAGATGTAAACAGTTTCAGTATTTTCTAATTCTCCATCACCAATCTTAGGTTACTTCTTCACTAAGAAACTAAGTTAAAAGACTATTTCAGGCATATACTAAGTGTTGTAAACAGTATAATAGATGTAAACAGTTTCAGTATTTTCTTAATTCACCATATACTAAGTGTTGTACCCCAAAATTTGCCCTCGCGTTTTTTTCAAGAAATAACAACTTCAGGCATTTCCTGACTTTCTAAACTGGCTCAAGAATCGGACAAACGGACTTTCCTTGTCAGTCAAACAAAAATTAGGGTTTCATTGATTTTTCAGGGCTCTGGATTTTCTCACACAGTCGACTTAAGGGTTTTGGCTGATTCTGGCTCAATTTTTATCAGGCGAACGCTCTTTGGCATTTAATTAGGAATTAAGGTTTTATGGGCATATTCTCAGAAAAATTAAAATTCCACAGCACTTTGCAAGTTATTCCAAGATTCGGTTTGAATTCGCATTGTTTTGATTTAATCAGTAAAAGAGGCAGTTGGTTTGAATTCATGTTGTTTTGTTTGAACCAGTCAAAAGAAATACGCAGTTTGGATTTACAGTGTTTGTTGAAAATCAATGAAAAGGGAATGCGCCTGATCAGTGTTTTGATTAACTGTTGATTTGCTTTGGAAAGGCCAGGATTAATTGATCAATGTGCTAAAGTATTGTTTATTTTAATTATTTATTATTCTAAATTAAATGATTGAAATTTATTTTTCAATTATTTTAATTCAAAGAGTTTTAAATAATAAATAAACAATAAAGAGAAAACAAAATTAAATTGGATAATGGAAACTTTTATTTATTCTTAAATTAACTGTACAATTATTGTTTATAATTTAATTACAAACAATGGTTTTACATTGATTTAAATTTAAATAAAAAGAAAAGCTATCCTATTTATTTTCTAATTCTTCATTCTTCACTTTGTTCCTCTCCATCCAAATATGCATCTGCAAAAGAAAAGGGGAAAAGTCAAATAACAGTTAAATTGAAAAGACATATAAAAAGAAATTCATCATTAAGGGCCACTGCTTGGGATCAGTTAACCCTCTCTGCAAATCACGGGATTTCTCCCGGTTCACAAAGAGGGAAGAATTTTATTCATTTAATCATAAATTCAAAATGTCAAACTGCATAGTTCAAGTTCAACCAAACTGAAAAAATCCAATTTCCTATTTTATACCAAAAAGTCCACCCAAGCTGTCAAAGAAAAGATGATTTGAGCAAAGATATTAAAAGGAGAAAAGTACAAAAGCTGTCAAAAGAAAAGATAAAATATGCAGAGGAAAGTTATGCAAGCAAGCAAGACACTATCTTTTCATCATTTCCCAACAAATGGCCACTTTCAGAACTGGGTACAGCACAAAACATGTTAAATATTTAACTGTACTAGAAGAGAGAGAGAAAGAAAAGAGGAGAAGTGTGGGCTTACTGTTTGGCTTTAGGCATAAGGAAAATACAGAAAATAAAACTGCAATAAGACAGTAAGGCAAAGGCTAAAAGAAGCATTATTTCAGTGTTACTCAAATTAGGCAGAAGTACACAGCAGAATTAATCACTAAAACAGAAAAATGCCAAAAAACTTGCAAGTCTGCCCAGTAACTTGGTTCAAGAAGAGATGCCAAAGTTTGAACAAGTCTTAGGCGCCAAAAGACCAAGAGGCTGGAAGACAAAAGAAACAAATATAAAATTGCAACAGCAGGGATAACAAAGATATGTAGAGATTAATTGCATAAAACACACAACAACAAAAAAAGAGGAGACGACTGAGCTTCAAAAAAAAAACCTGATTGAGCCATAATACCAACATCACCAAAATACAAACACATAACCTCAAACCTGAAACCAGTTCAGAATATCAAGCTTGAAACTAGTTCAAGCTTCACCTGAACAACCATACCAAACACATAGCCTCAAAAGCCTAACCTGCATATGCAAAACCTGAAACCAAAATGCTAATGGCCTGAACCATAAAACATCAAACACCTCCAAACTCAAACCAGTTTCTCAGCCATTAAACCTGCTGAACCTAAACCAAAAATACCAAAACCTTGCCAACTTTCAAGACCATCAAACCCCTGTCAAACAAGACCCTGCTTTAAACCAGCACTGCCTGAAGCCTAACAACATAACCGGTTCAAGCCTCAAGCCCGCACCTGCTGAAACCTTATATTCACAATAAACCAGAAAAAACTTGTAACCTATGTCAAACATCCCACACCATAACCTGTTAAGGCAATAACCAGCATAGGCCAAAACCTGTCAATCCAATCAGCTAAACACTAACACCATCCAAATCAAACCCAAGCGAACCAAAACCATTTTTTCAAACCCTCAAGCCCTCAGCAAAAACCATCATTGGGCAAAAGCATCCAACTCAAAGCAATAAGAGAAGAAGAGAGGAAGTATTCAGGGAGCAACATAAACCAAAATTCATTCAGAAGCAACAATAACATTTCAAGCATACAGGCGAGGCCCTCAGAACCCTAGGTTCATCCTTGGGCAAGGAAGTAGCAAGAGAAGCAAGCACACAAGAAGGCAAGTTCAGGGCAACTGTAAGAGAAGAGGAAAAGCAGTAGGCCACTCAAAGCAAACCCAAGGCAACACGAGTCAGAAGAAGAGGAAAAGTAACAGGCAAGCCTCAGTAAACACATCAGTGGCCAACATAAACTATCAAACTCAGGGAAGCATCAAAAGCGACAAGTATACAGTGGCAAGAAGGAGAAGAAGAAAAGAAGACTATATCAAGCTTTCAGCTCAGAACATCATAAAGCTTAAGAAAATACAGAAATACCAGGGTTTCAAAGCGCGCCTCCGCCGTTCTCCTCGCCGTCCCGGCCTCCTAGCTCGCCTCACTTTCCTTCCTCCTTCTCCAGGTAGTTTCTCCCTTTCCCTTTTTCATAATACCTTGACAACCATACAAACGAAGTTAAAATCAATGGATTAGACAATTACGAAATGCAAACGCTAACAAATCAAAACGGTTACCTATTGCTGTCGCTTTGACGCTGTCGTTGGAAGAAGGGGGGAAATGGGAAAGCTGGTGGCCTTGGGCTGAGGAGATACGGAGACATGCAGGAGGAACGCGAAGATGAACGAACCATGAGCGCTGCTGTACAAACCCTAACATTCCCAACTGAACACAAACTTCAAACCCTAAGAATGTTTGTAACAAACGGGCCTAACGCGTTTCAATCCCACCTAAGCCCAAGCTAATTCCAGTTAACACCCCTCCCCATGTGTATGTTCTGCTTGGGCCAGTAAACCCTTGGCCCATCCTTTCAGCATCCCTTTATTTTCTTTTTGTCACTCTAAACCCTTCTTAATTTGACTACCTCTTTTTTCCTTTTTCTTTTCTAAATCAAATAAATTTTGTTTCTAAATAAATATTAAAACATGAAAACAATACTAATACATTAATACTAAAACATATAAAAACACTTTTTTTTCCTAAAAAAAAATCTAATTTAAATTCTATTTGTACATAAATGATAAAATACATTTTTATACCATGTAATTAAAATTGAAATACCCTTTTTATTCTTTCAATTAAAATATTTTTTTACATAACAAATGAAAAATACCTTTTATAATTAAAACTTAGAAATATTTTCTTTTCTTAAAACATCATTTTATACATAATTTAATTATAACTTAAACATTCAATTAAAACATTTCTTTTGTACATATTAAAAATATATTCATTAAACACATATTTAGGTCAAAATAAATACCCTAATACACATTAATTTCACATCGTCGCACATGTAAATAATTACATACACATACGCACGTACACCTACACAATATACTTGCATTTTGATACATTATACATTTGCTTATGTTGATACTCATTTACACTTGATTGGTTCGATTTGGTTAATTTATTGGACACTATGATCCTAAGTCTCATCCCCATTCATAAATTTGTACCCCCACTCCCGGATACTTATTTTGTAATAGCGTAGATTTTACATTTTCGCAATTTACCGCTTTCAGTTATACCATGTTTAGACCTAGGGTTTGCATGTACATAAAATCAAGTGCTAGATAACCTAATACAAGACAAATACATGAAATCAATACACAATCACACTTGCACCCTCTAGGGTAATCCCACATGTTGCCTTCCAAAAGGGGCCATGCTTGCAAGTCGAGTTTCTTTGGCAAAACAAAATCAAAATGATCATAAATCCCTCAAAGTGTTGCCTAAACGGAATGATCATAGTCCCTTTAAAGAAAATTACCAAAGACACTTGGCATCATTGCATTCATGGTCCATACGATGACCCGCGCCCGTCCCGAACAAACTTCCTAAACGCAAGATTGCCCACCAAATTCAATGGTGGAACAAAATTGTTAAAAAGGGGTTAAAACATAACAAAAACCTTTGAGTACAATAGGGTAGACAAAACTCTTAGTTACTTGAGATCAACTTGAAAAAACACTTTCCTTCTTTTCAAAAACCACAATCCATGACACTTCCAAAACAAACTCTCAAAACATTTTGAAACATCTTTTCGAAAAGATACACGCCTTTGTAAAATATTCGAGTAAAGAATTGTTACAAGGTTAGCCTAAGACAAGACATCTTCTTCCAAATCATTTTCAAAAACACTCACACATACACCATTTTCATGCAATCAAAAATCAAGGCAAGTGATCTAAAAAACCAAGTAACTAGGAGCCCATGGATAACCATGGATGAAAAGGGTGCTAATACCTTCCCTTTTCATAATCTACCCCCCGAACCCACGAAATATCTCAAAAGGTTTTTGCTGTGCTTTTTTAACCTTTCCTTTAGGATAAAATAAAAAGTCGGTGGCGACTCTTGCTCAACCGCACAAGTGCGAATACAAACGCAAAACACTAGTCAGTTCTCCCACCGTATCACAGAACTGGCGACTCTGCTGGGGAAAAATTTAAAAGTGGGGTTACCTTAGGGTTTTTAGATCACCTTCTTGCATGATTTTTTTGTTTGCTTTGCTTGCTTTAACTCTTATGGTTCTCTTGTTTGGGCTTGAAATCCTATACCCGGATTTGGGAAACATTCATAGATAGCAATACGTTTTGGAAACTGTACGGGGTATACCGACACGGTCGAAGCAATAGCTATATTAGTGCGACATATTTGTGAGTACCGGTAACCCTTGAGTTCAATCAAGGAGAGTACGGGGCCGCTGAGTGATGTCACTAAGCACTAATGACCTAGAACCTTACTTGACCATCTTGGCCTTTTATTAGGAGTAGTGAGATGACCGGCTTTGGTGCAGTCCGAAGTTGGTAGATACTCGATACTACACTCATTGAGGGTTGTTTTCTTGGAATATTTCGGTCGCCAGTTAAGTGGCTAAACCAAAACAATGAACAATGAAAACAATCCAGTGATATTGAGCTCCTTAGAACCCGGTTACTATTTATAGGACAGGTTTTTAAGCCAACTACACTCAAGAGGGTACTTACCTGTGAAACCCCATGCAAGCCTGAAACTAGGGTTTGGTGTGATTTGCTTGTACATATGTTTTGTGCATACATCATAAACATCATGAAGCATCATATGCATTCACTAACCATTTCAAGGGTTTGAATCTTCATCTTTGTTCCTATTTTGTAGGTCATGGAAATTCCTCGAAGAAAAACCATCCAAGTCAACCTTGTGAGAATCTCTCCTCAACTCAAGGAGCTCACCTCAAGAATTCCGGAAAGCTCATCCTTCAGTGAAAGACATGGTAGACTGCTCAGCCTAGTGAACACCAACATTGAAGAAGACATGATGAAAGTGCTATTTCAGTTCTTTGACCCTCTTCACCATTGTTTCACTTTCCCTGATTACCAGTTGGTGCCCACTTTGGAGGAGTTTTCTCAACTCCTGAGAATTCCTATCCTTAATCAACTACCCTTCAACGGTACGGAAAAGGAACCAAAACCGGAAGATGTTGCTCGAGCATTACATCTACAACCATCCGACATCGAGGGGCATTGGGAAACCAGAAGCGGTGTCAAAGGATTCTTAGCAAAGTTCTTCTTTGAGAAGGCACAAGAATGTTGGAAATCATTGGATCTACAAGCCTTTGAAGAGATTGTGGCACTCCTTATCTATGGGTTGGTCTTGTTCCCGAATCCTGACCAATTGGTAGATGTCAACGCCGTCAAAATCTTCTTGTCCAGAAATCCAATACCAACATTGCTTGGGGACATCCTTCACTCATTTTACACACGAACAATGAGAAAGATGGGTGTTCTCATGTGCTGTACTCCTATCCTTGCAAGGTGGTTTATTTCGCACCTTCCGCAATCTGTCTTGAAGAATGACCAGGGTACAAGGTGGTCCCAACGGTTGATGACTCTTACTCACTCTGATGTACATTGGTGTTCTCGGTCCAGAGAAAATGTCATCATCGTCGATCGTTGTGGAGAGTTTCCTAATGTTCCTTTACTTGGAATCAGAGGAGGTATTACCTACAACCCTTGCCTGGCATTGAGGCAGTTTGGATATGCGCGAAGGGATGGCCCTCATGATATGCTGATTCCTAGCCTAGTTTTTGACTTCGACAACGATGCGCAAGGGCTTCGCCAAAGAATCATCAGAGCTTGGGGAAAACTCAACAAGGTTGATAGCAAGACTCTGGGACACAAGAACTCCATCCCTCTTGAGCCCTATCTCAAGTGGGTACGAGCCCGAGCCCAAAGTCTAATGATGCCTTATCCTCATGTACTCCCAGTGATTAAAGAGCCCGTCAATGAAGGAGAGGTTCCCTACACCATCCTACATCCTGACATGCCTACATCATGGGAAGAAATGCAGAAAAGTTGGATTCAGCTCAAGGAGGAACAGAACACGTTTGAAGCTAGCTATTACGCCAGTGAAAAGAAGGTTCTAGAGCTTACACGCCGACTCCACGAGCAGGAGGCCCTCAACACCTACATCGCACCAAAGAGGATGCGCAACGTCTTTCTGCCTTAAGAAGTTTATTTTGTAATATTTGGCCCATGGGGCATTTATGTACTAACAAATTTCTTCTTATTAATATGACGTGCGTTCTTCTTTGTCTGAAACAATTTTGAATGTTCTAAATCCTTGAATGCATTGCATACATCAAAATACCATTCATCATGTGCATAAGCAGGTCTCACTCCAGGTTTCCTTATCTGTCTGCTGTTTATTTCAGTAGGATGGATCTCGAGCAAACAGTCAAAGACCTACAAGCTCAGAATGCACAGTTCCAGCAGCTCCTGATGACCTTGGCTAAGGGTCAGGAGGATGTCAAGACTCAATTGGGGAATAAGGACCCAGTGAAGAAGAAGAAAAAGAGGATTGGGGTGGCTACCTTGGGGAGAAGATTTGACAGAGAAGCTCGGAGAGTGCTTGAATTTCCTCCTACTTCTGATGAAGGGACTAGTAAAAGAGATGGAGTTGCGGTGCCTTCCGAGTCTGATGCAGAGGAAGAGGAGGTTGAAGAGGACGAAGATTATTCTGACCAGCAATACCCTCCAGCTGATGATAAATACAAGGGTTTAGAAGACAGATTGGCCGCCATGGAATTACAAAGAGTACCGGGTTTGGACTTTGAAGACTTGGGTTTGGTTGCCGGGATTGTGATCCCCCCAAAGTTCAAAGTGCCAGTGTTTGTGAGGTATGATGGGCTGTCCTGTCCAAAAATGCATCTCAGGTCCTACGTGAGAAAGATTCAACCCTATACGGCAGATAAAAACCTCTGGATTCATTTCTTTCAAGACAGCCTGTCGGGAGCTCAGTTGGAGTGGTTTTATCAGCTAGAAGGAACCAGTGTCAGAAATTGGGAAGATTTGGCCACCGCTTTCTACAAACAATACCAGTATAATTCTGATCTTGCTCCTACTCGTACCCAACTTCAGGGTATGTCACTAGGAACAAGTGAGGGATTCAAAGAATATGCACAAAAATGGAGGGATTTGGCTGGCAGGGTGCAGCCTCCTTTAACCGATCGTGAGCTCGTCGATATGTTTCTTGGGACCCTATTTGGGCCTTTTTTCAATCATCTAATTGGTAACTCTTCCGCGGGGTTTACCGATTTGATCTTAACAGGCGAAAGAATAGAAGCTGGCATCAAGTCAGGAAAGATTCAGAAGGGTGTTACTGCAAGTGTTGAGAAGAAACCTTTCAAGAAGGAGACAACTATGGTATATTCTTAGAGAAGAGCAGAGAAGATGGAGCGTCGGCCGACCGTGGGGGCCGTAATGATTCAAAACACTCCGAATGAGCAGCCTCGCTATAACCAGTCCAGACCAAATCAGCAACGAGTGGAACGCCCACAACGGCAGTTCACCCGTATTAATATGACTCCAGCGCAAGTGCTTCCTCATCTATTGAAGTTGAACCTCGCCACCATCAAGGAGGCACCAAAGAATGTGAATACGTCCTCTCCGCATTATCATGCCAATGCTAAATGCGCCTACCATTCAGACAGTGTTGGACACGACACCAATGATTGTTGGGCACTCAAGCATAAAATCCAAGACCTGATAGAGGCTAAGGAGGTAGAGTTTGACGCTCCAGAGAAGCCTAATGTGATATCTGCACCTATGCCGAAGCACGGCCGAAATATCAATGCCATTGAAGAAGATTTGTATGTTGCTGATGTCAGTGATCTGACTACTCCGCTGCTAACCATTAAGTTGAATTTGTTGAGGGTCGGGATCTTCCCGGGATGTAAGGAAGACTGCTATTGTTGCTACTCTCTGCCGTTTGATTGTCCTCTACTAAAGAAAGGCATCCAAGGCCTTATGGATAGCCGACAAATTTTGTTCGAAAAAGTTTCTGTTGTTCCAGTTCATGTTGAAGATGTCTCAATCATAACCATTCACGCCAATCTTTCCAAGGCCGCCAAAAAGCCTGTTAAGATTACACCAGCTGCAAAATCTGTTCCTTTGAAGATAACAATGCCAGGGCCTGTTCCCTATGTCTTGGAGAAGTCGGTACCTTGGAACTATGGTGGTGACGTCTACTACCATGGTATCAAGCAAATCGAGGTAATTGAAGAAAGTTCGGATGATGAAGAAGCCAGCATTAGTAACATTGCGGGCACCAGCAAAATCACCAGGAGCGGGAGGATATTTTCTCCAGAGATTGCCCCTCCAAGAGCAATCTTTGGACCCTCATCTATAAAGGTCATCCCTGCACCAATAAAACTCTCTGCTAGAACTCCTTTGATTGAAGAAGTTGTTGTTCCTAGTGCTGTCTCTCCTACCATTGCTGATAAAGGAAAGAGAATACAAGATGAGCTCGTCAGGACGAGGGCTCAACCTTTGGTTATCCCTGAAACCTCCAAGAAGGAAATGGATGAGATCTTGAAGATAATCAAGAAGAGTGACTACGATGTGGTAGAACAGCTGGGGCAAACCCCCTCCAAGATCTCTGTGCTGGCCCTATTACTTTGCTCAGAAGCGCACGCTAAAGCTTTGATTAAGTTCCTGAAGGCAGCTCATGTGCCCCAGGAAACTTCTGCGGATCAATTTCAAAATTGCGTGGCTAGCCTGACTGCGGACAATGGACTAGGTTTTTCTGATGCCGACCTAACCCCTAAAGGCAGAAACCACAATGATGCTTTGCATATTTCAATCGAGTGTCGCAGAACCACCCTTGCACATGTTTTGGTTGATACCGGTTCGTCGCTGAATGTTTTGCCTAAGAAGGCCTTGGACCGACTAGATTGCGAAGGGTTGGAATTGAAGACGAGTGATATTGTGGTCAGAGCTTTCGATGGTTCGAAGAGAATGGTCCATGGAGAGGTTGAAATTCCCATCAAGATAGGTACTGAGGTGTTTAAATCCACTTTCTATGTAATGGACATCCGTCCATCATACTCTTGCCTGCTGGGTAGACCTTGGATACACCATGCTGGGGCAGTCACCTCCTCCTTGCATCAGATGCTGAAGTACCCTGTCAAAGGAAAGATCATCACTGTCCATGGCGAAGAAGAGTACATGATTAGCCACTTAAATTCTTTCCGGTATGTGGAGGTTGAAGGAGAGTTCATTGAGACACCGTTTCAACATTTCGAAGAAGCCCTTCCTGAAATAGCAGTAGCAAAGTTGGCAGCTGAGACACCGAGACAGATGGCCAGGATGGCATCTCTGGAGGATGCAAGGGCCGCAATAAAAGAAGGTAAGAATTCAGCATGGGGGCAGTTACCCGACTTTCCGCATAAGACTGACAAGTTTGGATTAGGGTTCACAGCCGCTGGCCAGAAAGCTATGCGCCGGTCGAAGATTGAGAGGGTGCCGGTCAAAATTTCTCCCTACGGAATCAACGCTTTGGAGGGTGAGGACGAGGAGAGCAACATCGAAGAGTGGATTTACCCGACTGTCAAAGGAGGATTGAGCAACTGGGTGGCAAAAGACTTTGTCCCCATCACTTTTATTCATCAGTAATTTATCTGTTAAACATTTCTTATTTGGTCTGTAATATTTACTCTCAAACAATCCGTACACTATCTTTTCACCTCATGCCTTGCCCGGGGCATGTAGGTCCATTTGTAAGGGTTTTGATTATTTTTCATATTCATATGCCATGTTTAATGATTCATTGGACGTTTTTCATTTGATAAACTGCTTATGTTCATTTTCTTTCCTTTTGCATTTTTGTTTAAGGATGGCTATCCCTTACACACACCCACACTCACCAATGCAGGTACCCATCCACTCCGGATTCCATGGGTGACTATTCTGCTATATCTTCCAACAACTCTGAAGATCTGGTCAATCTAGCCGAGTATGAAGATGACGAAGGTTGTGAAGTACCCGAGGAACTAGCCAGACTTCTGCAACAAGAGGAAAGGGCCATCCTACCGCATGAAGAGCCATTAGAAACTGTCAATTTGGGGACCGAGGAAGACCGAAAGGAGGTGCAAGTGGGTGCCAATCTGGAACCAAGAGTCAAGGAGCGCCTAGTACAGTTGTTGAATGAGTATGTTGAGATCTTCGCTTGGTCTTATGAAGACATGCCGGGTTTAGACACAGACATCGTGGTTCACCGTCTCCCCACAAGAGAGGATTGTCCACCAATCAAGCAAAAAGTTCGCCGAATGAGGCCTGACATGTCCGAAAAGATCAAAGCGGAAGTAATGAAACAATTCGATGCTAGCTTTCTGGCTGTTACGTCCTATCCTCAATGGGTCGCTAACATTGTGCCAGTACCGAAGAAAGATGGCAAAGTCAGAATGTGTGTGGACTACCGGGATTTGAATAGGGCCAGCCCTAAAGATGATTTCCCGTTACCTCATATTGACATCTTGATCGACAATACAGCTCAGCATAAAGTGTTTTCCTTCATGGACGGATTCTCGGGCTACAATCAAATCAAAATGGCCCCCGAGGATATGGAGAAAACAACTTTTGTCACACAATGGGGCACTTTCTGTTACAAGGTGATGCCGTTCGGACTAAAGAACGCTAGGGCAACTTATCAACGCGCCATGGTAGCTTTATTTCATGACATGATACATCATGAGATTGAAGTTTACGTAGACGATATGATAGCTCGGTCACAAACAGAGGAAGAACATCTTGAGCATCTGGAGAAGCTGTTTGCCAGGTTAAAATAATACAAGCTCAGGCTGAATCCAAGTAAATGCACTTTTGGAGTTAGGTCTGGTAAACTCTTGGGATTCATTGTAAGCAACAAAGGCATTGAAGTCGATCCCGCAAAAGTAAAAGCAATACAAGAGATGCCTGCTCCCCATACCGAAAAGGAGGTTAGAGGATTCTTGGGGCGCTTAAACTATATTTCCAGATTCATCTCACATCTGACTTCTACCTGTGAGCCAATTTTCAAACTCTTGAAAAAAGATCAGGTAGTGGAATGGAACGACGATTGTCAAGCTTCTTTTGATATAATCAAGGAGTATTTGCTAGAACCTCCTATTCTGATGCCACCCGTCGAAGGAAGACCATTGATCATGTATTTGACCGTCTTGGATAACTCAATGGGGTGTGTATTGGGCCAACATGACGAGTCTGGTCGAAAAGAGCATGCTATTTATTACCTTAGCAAAAAGTTTACCGACTGTGAGACTCGCTACTCACTGCTCGAGAAAACTTGCTGCGCTTTGGTATGGGCTGCTCGTCGACTAAGACAGTATATGCTGACTCATACTACCTTGTTGATTGCCAAAATGGATCCTATCAAGTATATCTTCGAAAAGCCCGCTTTATCTGGAAGGATAGCTAGATGGCAAATGATCTTAACTGAGTACGACATCTAGTACACCACCCAAAAGGCCATAAAAGGGAGTGTATTAGCTGACCATCTGGCTCATCAAGCTATCGAAGATTACCAACCCATGAGGTTTGACTTCCCAGACGAGGACATCATGAATTTGGACAGCATTGAAAGTAACGGACCGTATGACGGACCCGAAAAGGGATCCCGATGGACCCTGTACTTTGATGGTGCTTCAAATGCACTTGGAAATGGTATTGGCGCAATACTCATTTCTCCAGAAGGTTGTCACACACCTTTCACGACCCGACTTTGCTTCAGCTGCACAAGCAACATGGCCGAATATGAAGCTTGCATCTTTGGTCTCAAGGCTGCTATAGACTTGGGAATCAAATCTTTGATCGTATTTGGGGACTCGGCTTTGGTTATCAGTCAAATCAAAGGAAAGTGGGATACCAAGCATCCTAATCTTATCCCATACAAAGAACATGTCCTGACATTGTTGCCTCATTTCGAGCAAATTACCTTCGAGCATTTCCCGCGAGAAGAAAATCAGCTAGCAGATGCTCTAGCCACAATGTCCTCCATGTTTAAACTCAACTAGGATAACGAGGCTCCCCAAATCACCATCGAGCGAATGGATGAACCTGCGCATTGTCACGAGATTAATACCGAAGAAGTAGTGGAACAACCCTGGTTCCATGAAATCAAAAGGTATCTCGAGACTAGAGATTATCCTGAAGGAGCTTCCGTAAATGACAAGAAGTTCTTAAGGAAATTCGCTGCTAAGTTCTTCCTGAGCAACGACATCCTTTACAAACGAAGCCATGATTGTGTATTACTCTGATGCGTAGATAAAGCTGAAGCAGAGTTAATCATGACTGATATACACAGCGGCACATTTGGCACTCACTCGAGCGGGCATACAATGGCTAAGAAGATCCTAAGGGTAGGTTATTACTGGTCTACTATGGAGGCTGACTGCCATCAGCATTCCCGTACTTGCCACAACTGTCAAGTCTATGCTGACAAAGTTCATATCCCTCTGGTTCCTCTCAACGTCCTGACTGCTCCGTGGCCCTTTGCAATGTGGGGCATTGATATGATTGGAGAGATCAAGCCCACGGCTTCCAACAGACATCGCTTCATCCTGGTTGCCATTGATTACTTCACTAAATGGGTCGAAGCAGCTTCCTTCGCCTCTGTCACTAAGAATGTGGTTGCCCGCTTCATTAAGCAAAATCTCATATGTCGGTATGGTGTTCCAGATAGGATCATCACAGACAACGGTACAAATCTGAATAACACAATGATCACCGCATTGTGCGAACAGTTCAAGATTTATCATCACAATTCATCTCCCTATCGGCCGAAGATGAACGGTGCCGTTGAAGCTGCGAACAAAAACATTAAGAAGATCATTCAGAAAATGACAGTCACGTACAAAGACTGGCATGAGATGTTACCGTTTGCTCTGCATGGATACCGTACGACGGTACGTACTTCAACAGGGGCAACCCCATTTTCTTTGGTTTACGGCATGGAAGCTGTCCTACCTATGGAAGTTCAGATTCCTTCCTTAAGGATTATGAAGGATGCAGGTTTGAATGAAGATGATTGGATGCAGACCCGACTTGATCAACTCAATCTGATCGACGAAAAACGACTTGCTGCTATATGCCATGGTTAGACGTATCAAAAGCGGATGATCAAGGCCTTCAATAAGAAGGTCAGACGTCAAGTTTATCAAGTCGGGGATCTCGTAGTCAAACGGATTATCTTACTGCAAAGTGATCCTAGGGGAAAATGGACTCCTACATATGAAGGACCATTTATGATCAAGAGCATATTCTCTGGTGGTGCAATGATTCTAACCACCATGGATGGCGACGATTTGCCGCACCCTGCGAACGCAGACATAGTCAAAAAATACTACGCATAAGATAACCCGACAAGTCGAAAACCCGAAAGGGCGGCTTGGGAAAAAATGGGCATCCCGGTGGATCGAAAACCCGAAAGGGCGGTTCAGGCAAAAATTAGGGATAAAAACAAAAAAATCTGTACACCCGGCAAGTCGAAAACCCGAAAGGGCGGCTTGGGCAAAAAGGGGTTTCCCGGTGGATCGAAAACCCGAAAGGGCAGTTCAGGCAAAAGTTATGGAATTAAAGCGTATGACTATGTCTCGTCGGATCACTTCAAAAGACAATCTCTTCGTCAACCAGTTCCAGGCTTCTGATCAATCCAGTCATCGGCAAACGAAGCATTGAATGGACAGATATCCAGAGTTGGGAAAGCTATAGCAGAATGGAATCCCATGGAATTATTTCACATAGCCATCCTTTATTTTGTATAAATCTTTCAATGTTTACGACAGAATCCTCTTACTAGGATGATTGTCTCCTTTGTACAAGTATACTCATAAAAAAGTCAATACAAATACTTTTCCCAGAAATTTGTGTCTTTTCCGTTCTTTTGCACTATTTGTTTTATTTTGAGAAACGTCCAATGTTTTGTTAAATAGGCATATGCATTTGAACATAATCATTTCCTTATAAATCAAGAAAGAGGATTACTGATAGATTGAAGATACAGTTGGGTATCTTGATACCCTTTCAAAGAAAACTCCCAGGAGATTTGGAATCCATATCCCCAGCAAACCCTGAAGCTTATCCCCAGTAGATTTTGGAAGCTTATCCCCTGCAGACCACGAACGGCCCTCCCTAGTTTTATTCAAAATTGTTCCTCACGAGGGCTTATAACTGGGTTATCCTCAGCTTAGCGCCACGGAAGATCGCACTCGCAAATTTTATTCCTATCCCTAGCGGAGTTCATCAGAGTTTCCCAGCATAACTTACCAATACAATCCCCATCCAGAGAATCCTCCGGAATTCAATTCCCCTCAGAGTTTAAGTTTCAGTATCCCCAGCGGAACCAGACTAATGAACCTTGTCCCCACAGAGTCTTAGGAAGGAAAATCTTGAGTTCCCCAGTGAAGTCGTCAGAGATACTTCCCTACAAGCTGAAGAGTCTCAATCTCACCTCCCCAGCACGAGCCGACTAAATTAGAACTCCCCCAATAGAAATCGTCAAGAAATCCTCAGAAGATTGGTATGCAACCCAAACTCTTTATTCTCCAGCAACAACCAGGAATTGTCCTTCCCAGCAGCAGTCAAAATATTTTTATCTTCAGCTATCCCAGATTCATATATTCTTCGCAAGACAGCTCTCCAGCTTACATGCACACCCATTCACATTCATATCATATAACATATATTGTATATTGTATCATGCATCATGGCATTGCATGTAACTAACTCTCTACCTTTTCAGGTAAGATCAGTCGACAGACTAAAATCGCTATCTTTAAGATTTCTGAAAACAGTTCACGGGTTCTCCAAGTAACGGATGTTAACCTATCACTTGTTCAGACTCTTCTCAACTTCTGAAAACAGTTTACGGATTCTTCCCAACAACGGATGTTAATCTATCAACTTGTTCAGATGCAACCTTTGAAATTAGTTTACGGACGCTTCCCAACAACGGATGCGGCTCTATTGCTGATTCAACTTCAAGATTTCTGAAAACAGTTTATGGATTCTTCCCAACAACGGATGTTAATCTATCAACTTGTCCAGATGCAACCTTTGAAATTAGTTTACGGACGCTTCCCAACAACGGATGCGGCTCTATTGCTGATTCAACTTTAAGATTTCTGAAAACAGTTCACGGGTTCTCCAAGTAACGGATGTTAACCTATCACTTGTTCAGACTCTTCTCAACTTTTGAAAACAGTTTACGGACGCTTCCCAATAACGGATGCGGCTCTATTGCTGATTCAACTTCAAGACTTCTGAAAACAGTTTACGGGTTCTCCAAGTAACGGATGTTAACTTATCACTTGTTCAGTTTTCTTCTCAAGATTTTTTGAAAACAGCTCACGGATTCCTCCCAACAACGGACATCAATCTATTGCTTATTCAGACCCCCAGTGCAGAGATGGTCCCAAGCGTGGACATCTCCCTGATACTCATTCCAGATGGCATCTTTAAGCCCATCACCAAATGGCATCTTTAAGCCCATTCACCTCTACCATCATATCGCCGAGTGCAAATTTTCTGGGCACTTTAGTGTCCAATCTTCTTTTACCTTCAAGTCGCGAAAGGCAAGCTTGCCAATCTAACTCTGCAGGTCCAAGAAGATTGAACAGGGGCAACTGTTGTACCCCAAAATTTTCCCTCGCGTTTTTTTCAAGAAATAACAACTTCAGGCATTTCCTGACTTTCCAAACTGGCTCAAGAATCGGACAAACGGACTTTCCTCGTCAGTCAAACAAAAATTAGGGTTTCATTGATTTTTCAGGGCTCTGGATTTTCTCATACAGTCGGCTTAAGGGTTTTGGCTGATTCTGGCTCAATTTTTATCAGGCGAACGCTCTTTGGCATTTAATCAGGAATTAAGGTTTTATGGGCATATTCTCAGAAAAATTAAAATTCCACAGCACTTTGCAAGTTATTCCAAGATTCAGTTTGAATTCGCATTGTTTTGATTTAATCAGTAAAAGAGGCAGTTGGTTTGAATTCATGTTGTTTTGTTTGAACCAGTCAAAAGAAATACGCAGTTTGGATTTACAGTGTTTGTTGAAAATCAATGAAAAGGGAATGCGCCTGATCAGTGTTTTGATTAACTGTTGATTTGCTTTGGAAAGGCTAGGATTAATTGATCAATGTGCTAAAGTATTGTTTATTTTAATTATTTATTATTCTAAATTAAATGATTGAAATTTATTTTTCAATTATTTTAATTCAAAGAGTTTTAAATAATAAATAAACAATAAAGAGAAAACAAAATTAAATTGGATAATGGAAACTTTTATTTATTCTTAAATTAACTGTACAATTATTGTTTATAATTTAATTACAAACAATGGTTTTACATTGATTTAAATTTAAATAAAAAGAAAAGCTATCCTATTTATTTTCTAATTCTTCATTCTTCACTTTGTTCCTCTCCATCCAAATATGCATCTGCAAAAGAAAAGGGGAAAAGTCAAATAACAGTTAAATTGAAAAGACAGATAAAAAGAAATTCATCATTAAGGGCCACTGATTGGGATCAGTTAACCCTCTCTGCAAATCACGGGATTTCTCCCGGTTCACAAAGAGGGAAGAATTTTATTCATTTAATCATAAATTCAAAATGTCAAACTGCATAGTTCAAGTTCAACCAAACTGAAAAAATCCAATTTCCTATTTTATACCAAAAAGTCCACCCAAGCTGTCAAAGAAAAGATGATTTGGGCAAAGATATTAAAAGGAGAAAAGTACAAAAGCTGTCAAAAGAAAAGATAAAATATGCAGAGGAAAGTTATGCAAGCAAGCAAGACACTATCTTTTCATCATTTCCCAACAAATGGCCACTTTCAGAACTGGGTACAGCACAAAACATGTTAAATATTTAACTGTACTAGAAGAGAGAGAGAAAGAAAAGAGGAGAAGTGTGGGCTTACTGTTTGGCTTTAGGCATAAGGAAAATACAGAAAATAAAACTGCAATAAGACAGTAAGGCAAAGGCTAAAAGAAGCATTATTTCAGTGTTACTCAAATTAGGCAGAAGTACACAGCAGAATTAATCACTAAAACAGAAAAATGCCAAAAACCTTGCAAGTCTGCCCAGTAACTTGGTTCAAGAAGAGGTGCCAAAGTTTGAACAAGTCTTAGGCGCCAAAAGACCAAGAGGCTGGAAGACAAAAGAAACAAATATAAAATTGCAACAGCAGGGATAACAAAGATATATAGAGATTAACTGCATAAAACACACAACAACAAAAAAAGAGGAGACGACTGAGCTTCAAAAAAAAAACCTGATTGAGCCATAATACCAATATCACCAAAATACAAACACATAACCTCAAACCTGAAACCAGTTCAGAATATCACGCCTGAAACCAGTTCAAGCTTCACCTGAACAACCATACCAAACACATAGCCTCAAAAGCCTAACCTGCATATGCAAAACCTGAAACCAAAATGCTAATGGCCTGAACCATAAAACATCAAACACCTCCAAACTCAAACCAGTTTCTCAGCCATTAAACCTGCTGAACCTAAACCAAAAATACCAAAACCTTGCCAACTTTCAAGACCATCAAACCCCTGTCAAACAAGACCCTGCCTTAAACCAGCACTGCCTGAAGCCTAACAACATAACCGGTTCAAGCCTCAAGCCCGCACCTGCTGAAACCTTATATTCACAATAAACCAGAAAAAACCTGTAACCTATGTCAAACATCCCACACCATAACCTGTTAAGGCAATAACCAGCATAGGCCAAAACCTGTCAATCCAATCAGCTAAACACTAACACCATCCAAATCAAACCCAAGCGAACCAAAACCATTTTTTCAAACCCTCAAGCCCTCAGCAAAAACCATCATTAGGCAAAAGCATCCAACTCAAAGCAATAAGAGAAGAAGAGAGATAGTATTCAGGGAGCAACATAAACCAAAATTCGTTCAGAAGCAACAATAACATTTCAAGCATACAGGCGAGGCCCTTAGAACCCTAGGTTCATCCTTGGGAAAGGAAGTAGCAAGAGAAGCAAGCACACAAGAAGGCAAGTTCAGGGCAACTGTAAGAGAAGAGGAAAAGCAGTAGGCCACTCAAAGCAAACCCAAGGCAACACGAGTCAGAAGAAGAGGAAAAGTAACAGGCAAGCCTCAGTAAACACATCAGTGGCCAACATAAACTATCAAACTCAGGGAAGCATCAAAAGTGACAAGTATACAGTGGCAAGAAGGAGAAGAAGAAAAGAAGACTATATCAAGCTTTCAGCTCAGAACATCATAAAGCGTAAGAAAATACAGAAATACCAGGGTCTCAAAGCGCGCCTCCGCCGTTCTCCTCGCCGTCCCGGCCTCCTAGCTCGCCTCACTTTCCTTCCTCCTTCTCCAGGTAGTTTCTCCCTTTCCCTTTTTCATAATACCTTGACAACCATACAAACGAAGTTAAAATCAATGGATTAGAATATTACGAAATGCAAACGCTAACGAATCAAAACGGTTACCTATTGCTGTCGCTTTGACGCTGTCGTTGGAAGAAGGGGGGAAATGGGAAAGCTGGTGGCCTTGGGCTGAGGAGATACGGAGACATGCAGGAGGAACGCGAAGATGAACGAACCATGAGCGCCGCTGTACAAACCCTAACATTCCCAACTGAACACAAACTTCAAACCCTAAGAATGTTTGTAACAAACGGGCCTAACGCGTTTCAATCCCAGCTAAGCCCAAGCTAATTCCAATTAACACCCCTCCCCATGTGTACGTTCTGCTTGGGCCAGTAAACCCTTGGCCCATCCTTTCAGCATCCCTTTATTTTCTTTTTGTCACTCTAAACCCTTCTTAATTTGACTACCTCTTTTTTCCTTTTTCTTTTCTAAATCAAATAAATTTTGTTTCTAAATAAATATTAAAACATGAAAACAATACTAATACATTAATACTAAAACTTATAAAAACACTTTTTTTTCCTAAAAAAAAATCTAATTTAAATTCTATTTGTACATAAATGATAAAATACATTTTTATACCATGTAATTAAAATTGAAATACCCTTTTTATTCTTTCAATTAAAATATTTTTTTACATAACAAATGAAAAATACCTTTTATAATTAAAACTTAGAAATATTTTCTTTTCTTAAAACATCATTTTATACATAATTTAATTATAACTTAAACATTCAATTAAAACATTTCTTTTGTACATATTAAAAATATATTCATTAAACACATATTTAGGTCAAAATAAATACCCTAATACACATTAATTTCACATCGTCGCACATGTAAATAATTACATACACATACGCACGTACACCTACACAATATACTTGCATTTTGATACATTATACATTTGCTTATGTTGATACTCATTTACACTTGATTGGTTCGATTTGGTTAATTTATTGGACACTATGATCCTAAGTCTCATCCCCATTCATAAATTTGTACCCCCACTCTCGGATACTTATTTTGTAATAGCGTAGATTTTACATTTTCGCAATTTACCGCTTTCAGTTATACCATGTTTAGACCTAGGGTTTGCATGTACATAAAATCAAGCGCTGGATAACCTAATACAAGACAAATACATGAAATCAATATACAATCACACTTGCACCCTCTAGGGTAATCCCACATGTTGCCTTCCAAAAGGGGCCATGCTTGCACGTCGAGTTTCTTTGGCAAAACAAAATCAAAATGATCATAAGTCCCTCAAAGTGTTGCCTAAACAGAATGATCATAGTCCCTTCAAAGCAAATTGCCAAAGACATTTGGCATCATTGCATTCATGGTCCATACGATGACCCGCGCCCGTCCCGAACAAACTTCCTAAACGCAAGATTGCCCACCAAATTCAATGGTGGAACAAAATTGTTAAAAAGGGGTTAAAACATAACAAAAACCTTTGAGTACAATAGGGTAGACAAAACTCTTAGTTACTTGAGATCAACTTGCAAAAACACTTGCCTTCTTTTCAAAAACCAAAATCCACGACACTTCCAAAACAAACTCTCAAAACATTTTGAAACATCTTTTCGAAAAGATACACGCCTTTGTAAAATATTCGAGTAAAGAATTGTTACAAGGTTAGCCTAAGACAAGGCATCTTCTTCCAAAACATTTTCAAAAACACTCACACATACACCATTTTCATGCAATCAAAAATCAAGGCAAGTGATCTAAAAAACCAAGTAACTAGGAGCCCATGGATAACCATGGATGAAAAGGGTGCTAATACCTTCCCTTTTCATAATCTACCCCCCGAACCCACGAAATATCTCAATAGGTTTTTGCTGTGCTTTTTTAACCTTTCCATTAGGATAAAATAAAAAGTCGGTGGCGACTCTTGCTCAACCGCACAAGTGCGAATACAAACGCAAAACACTAGTCAGTTCTCCCACCGTATCACACTAAGAAACTAAGTTAAAAGACTATTACTTAATGACACATATTCCATATACATTTGAAATAATTCAAATTATATAATGAGTCTCGATAATATATTTATCCACCATATTCATATTGTATTATGGTATAATAGATGTAAACAATTTTAGTATTTTCCATTTCTCCATCACCAAATTTTAGGTTACTTCATCACTAAGAAACTAAGTTAAAAGACTATTACTTAATGACACATATTCCATATACATTTGAAATAATTCAAATTATCTGATGACTCTCGATAGTATATTTATCCACCATATTCATATTGTGTTATCGTATAATAGATGTAAACAATTTCAATATTTTTCTTCTCCATCACAAAATTTTAGGTTACTTCATCACTAAGAAACCAAGTTAAAAGACTATTACTTAATGACACATATTCCATATACATTTGAAATTATTCAAATTATCTAATGAGTCTCAATAGTATATTTATCCACCATATTCATATTGTATTATGGTATAATAGATGTAAACAATTTTAATATTTTTCTTCTTCTCTATCACCAAATTTTAGGTTACTTCATCACTAAGAACTTAAGTTAAAAGACTATTACTTAATGACACATATTTCATATACATTTGAAATAATTCAAATTATCTAATGAGTATCGATAGTATATTTATCAACCATATTCATATTGTATTATGGTATAATAGATGTAAACAATTTCAGTATTTTCCAATTCTCCATCACCAAATTTTAGGTTACTTCATCACTAAGAAACTAAGTTAAAAGACTATTACTTAATGACACATATTCCATATACATTTGAAATAATTCAAATTATCTAATGAGTCTCGATAGTATATTTATCCACCATATTCATATTGTATTATGGTATAATAGATGTAAACAATTTCAATATTTTTCTTCTTCTCCATCACCAAATTTTAGGTTACTTCATACTAAGAAACCAAGTTAAAAGACTATTACTTAATGACACATATTCCATATACATTTGAAATAATTCAAATCATCTAATGAGTCTCAATAGTATATTTATTCACCATATTCATATTGTATTATAGTATAATAGATGTAAACAGTTTCAGTATTTTCTTCTTCTCTATCACCAAATTTTAGGTTACTTCATCACTAAGAAACTAAGTTAAAAGACTATTACTTAATGACACATACTCCATATACATTTGAAATAATTCAAATTATCTAATGAGTCTCGATAGTATATTTATCCACCATATTCATATTGTATTATCATATAATAGATGTAAACAATTTAAGTATTTTCCAATTCTCCATCACCAAATTTTAGGTTACTTCATCACTTAGAAACTAAGTTAAAAGACTATTACTTAATGACACATATTCCATATACATTTGAAATAATTCAAATTATCTAATGAGTCTTGATAGTATATTTATCCACCATATTCATATTGTATTATGGTATAATAGATGTAAGCAATTTCAATATTTTTCATCTTCTCCATCACCAAATTTTAGGTTACTTCATCACTAAGAAACTAAGTTAAAAGACTATTACTTAATGACACATATTCCATATACATTTGAATTAATTCAAATTATCTAATGAGTCTTGATAGTATATTTATTCACCATATTCATATTGTATTATGGTATAATAGATGTAAACAGTTTCAGTATTTTCTAATTCTCCATCACCAAATTATAGGTTACTTCATCACTAAGAAACTACGTTAAAAGACTATTACTTAATGACACATATTCCATATACATTTGAAATAATTCAAATTATCTAATGAGTCTCGATAGTATATTTATTCACCATATTCATATTGTATTATGGTATAATAGATGTAAACAATTTACGTATTTTCCAATTCTCCAACACCAAATTTTAGGTTACTTCATCACTAAGAAACCAAGTTAAAAGACTATTAATTAATGACACATATTCCATATACATTTGAAATAATTCAAATTATCTAATGAGTCTCGATAGTATATTTATTCACCATATTCATATTGTATTATGGTATAATAGATGTAAACAGTTTCAGTATTTTCTAATTCTCCATCACCAAATTTTAGGTTACTTCATCACTAAGAAACTAAGTTAAAAGACTATTACTTAATGACACATATTCCATATACATTTTAAATAATTCAAATTATCTAATGAGTCTCGATAGTATATTTATCCACCATATTCATATTGTATTATGGTATAATAGATGTAAACAATTTCAATATTTTTATTCTTTTCCATCACATAATTTTAGGTTACTTCATCACTAAGAAACTAAGTTAAAAGACTATTACTTAATGACACATATTCCATATACATTTCAAATAATTCAAATTATATAATGAGTCTCGATAGTATATTTATTTACCATATTCATATTTTATTATGGTATAATAGATGTAAATAGTTTCAGTATTTTCTAATTCTCCATCACCAAATCTTAGGCTACTTCATCACTAAGAAACTAAGTTAAAAGACTATTACTTAATGACACATATTCCATATACATTTGAAATAATTCAAATTATCTAATGAGTCTCGATAATATATTTATCCACCATATTCATATTTTATTATGGTATAATAGATGTAAACAATTTTAGTATTTTCCAATTCTCCATCACCAAATTTTAGGTTACTTCATCACTAAGAAACTAAGTTAAAAGACTATTACTTAATGACACATATTCCATATACATTTGAAATAATTCAAATTATCTAATGACTCTCGATAGTATATTTATCCACCATATTCATATTGTATTATCGTATAATAGATGTAAACAATTTCAATATTTTTCTTCTTCTCCATCACCAAATTTTAGGTTACTTCATCTCTAAGAAACTACGTTAAAAGACTATTACTTAATGAAACATATTCCATATACATTTGAAATAATTCAAATTATCTAATGAGTCTCGATAGTATATTTATCCACCATATTCATATTGTATTATCGTATAATAGATGTAAACAATTTCAATATTTTTCTTCTTCTCCATCACCAAATTTTAGGTTACTTCATCACTAAGAAACCAAGTTAAAAGACTATTACTTAATGACACATATTCCATATACATTTGAAATAATTAAAATTATCTAATGAGTCTCAGTAGTATATTTATCCACCATATTCATATTGTATTATGGTATAATATATGTAAACAATTTCAATATTTTTCTTCTTCTCCATCACCAAATTTTAGGTTACTTCATCTCTAAGAAACTACGTTAAAAGACTATTACTTAATGAAACATATTCCATATACATTTGAAATAATTCAAATTATCTATTGAGTCTCGATAGTATATTTATCCACCATATTCATATTGTATTATCGTATAATAGATGTAAACAATTTCAATATTTTTCTTCTTCTCCATCACCAAATTTTAGGTTACTTCATCACTAAGAAACTAAGTTAAAAGACTATTACTTAATGACACATATTCCATATACATTTGAAATAATTCAAATTATGTAATGAGTCTCGATAGTATATTTATCCACCATATTCATATTGTATTATAGTATGATAGTCGTAAACAATTTCAGTATTTTCCAATTCTCCATCACCAAATTTTAGGTTACTTCATCACTAAGAAACTAAGTTAAAAGACTATTACTTAATTTCACATATTCCATATACATTTTAAATAATTCAAATTATCTAATGACTCCCGATAGTATATTTATCCACCATATTCATATGTATTATCGTATAATAGATGTAAACAATTTCAATATTTTTCTTCTTCTCCATTACCAAATTTTAGGTTACTTCATCTCTAAGAAACTACGTTAAAAGACTATTACTTAATGAAACATATTCCATATACATTTGAAATAATTCAAATTATCTAATGAGTCTCGATAGTATATTTATCCACCATATTCATATTGTATTATCGTATAATAGATGTAAACAATTTCAATATTTTTCTTCTTCTCCATCACCAAATTTTAGGTTACTTCATCACTAAGAAACTAAGTTAAAAGACTATTACTTAATGACACATATTCCATATACATTTGAAATAATTCAAATTATGTAATGAGTCTCGATAGTATATTTATCCACCATATTCATATTGTATTATGGTATTATAGTTGTAAACAATTTCAGTATTTTCCAATTCTCCATCACCAAATTTTAGGTTACTTCATCACTAAGAAACTAAGTTAAAAGACTATTACTTAATGACACATATTCCATATACATTTGAAATAATTCAAATTATCTAATGACTCTCGATTGTATATTTATCCACCATATTCATATTGTATTATCGTATAATAGATGTAAACAATTTCAATAATTTTCTTCTTCTCCATCACCAAATTTTAGGTTACTTCATCACTAAGAAACCAAGTTAAAAGACTATTACTTAATGACACATATTCCATATACATTTGAAATAATTCAAATTATCTAATGAGTCTCAATAGTATATTTATCCACCATATTCATATTGTATTATGGTATAATAGATTTAACCAATTTCAATATTTTTCTTCTTCTCTATCACCAAATTTTAGGTTACTTCATCACTAAGAAACTAAGTTAAAAGACTATTACTTAATGACACATATTCCATATACATTTTAAATAATTCAAATTATCTAATGAGTCTCAGTAGTATATTTATCCACCATATTCATATTGTATTATGGTATAATATATGTAAACAATTTCAATATTTTTCTTCTTCTCCATCACCAAATTTTAGGTTACTTCATCTCTAAGAAACTACGTTAAAAGACTATTACTTAATGAAACATATTCCATATACATTTGAAATAATTCAAATTATCTAATGAGTCTCGATAGTATATTTATCCACCATATTCATATTGTATTATCGTATAATAGATGTAAACAATTTCAATATTTTTCTTCTTCTCCATCACCAAATTTTAGGTTACTTCATCACTAAGAAACCAAGTTAAAAGACTATTACTTAATGACACATATTCCATATACATTTGAAATAATTAAAATTATCTAATGAGTCTCAGTAGTATATTTATCCACCATATTCATATTGTACTATGGTATAATATATGTAAACAATTTCAATATTTTTCTTCTTCTCCATCACCAAATTTTAGGTTACTTCATCTCTAAGAAACTACGTTAAAAGACTATTACTTAATGAAACATATTCCATATACATTTGAAATAATTCAAATTATCTATTGAGTCTCGATAGTATATTTATCCACCATATTCATATTGTATTATCGTATAATAGATGTAAACAATTTCAATATTTTTCTTCTTCTCCATCACCAAATTTTAGGTTACTTCATCACTAAGAAACTAAGTTAAAAGACTATTACTTAATGACACATATTCCATATACATTTGAAATAATTCAAATTATGTAATGAGTCTCGATAGTATATTTATCCACCATATTCATATTGTATTATAGTATGATAGTCGTAAACAATTTCAGTATTTTCCAATTCTCCATCACCAAATTTTAGGTTACTTCATCACTAAGAAACTAAGTTAAAAGACTATTACTTAATTTCACATATTCCATATACATTTTAAATAATTCAAATTATCTAATGACTCCCGATAGTATATTTATCCACGATATTCATATGTATTATCGTATAATAGATGTAAACAATTTCAATATTTTTCTTCTTCTCCATTACCAAATTTTAGGTTACTTCATCTCTAAGAAACTACGTTAAAAGACTATTACTTAATGAAACATATTCCATATACATTTGAAATAATTCAAATTATCTAATGAGTCTCGATAGTATATTTATCCACCATATTCATATTGTATTATCGTATAATAGATGTAAACAATTTCAATATTTTTCTTCTTCTCCATCACCAAATTTTAGGTTACTTCATCACTAAGAAACTAAGTTAAAAGACTATTACTTAATGACACATATTCCATATACATTTGAAATAATTCAAATTATGTAATGAGTCTCGATAGTATATTTATCCACCATATTCATATTGTATTATGGTATTATAGTTGTAAACAATTTCAGTATTTTCCAATTCTCCATCACCAAATTTTAGGTTACTTCATCACTAAGAAACTAAGTTAAAAGACTATTACTTAATGACACATATTCCATATACATTTGAAATAATTCAAATTATCTAATGACTCTCGATTGTATATTTATCCACCATATTCATATTGTATTATCGTATAATAGATGTAAACAATTTCAATAATTTTCTTCTTCTCCATCACCAAATTTTAGGTTACTTCATCACTAAGAAACCAAGTTAAAAGACTATTACTTAATGACACATATTCCATATACATTTGAAATAATTCAAATTATCTAATGAGTCTCAATAGTATATTTATCCACCATATTCATATTGTATTATGGTATAATAGATTTAACCAATTTCAATATTTTTCTTCTTCTCTATCACCAAATTTTAGGTTACTTCATCACTAAGAAACTAAGTTAAAAGACTATTACTTAATGACACATATTCCATATACATTTTAAATAATTCAAATTATCTAATGAGTCTCGATAGTATATTTATCCACCATATTCATATTGTATTATGGTATAATAGATGTAAACAATTTCAGTATTTTCCAATTCTCCATCACCAAATTTTAGGTTACTTAATCACTAAGAAACTAAGTTAAAAGACTATTACTTAATGACACATATTCCATATACATTTGAAATAATTCAAATTATCTAATGAGTCTCGATAGTATATTTATTCACCATATTCATATTGTAATATGGTATAATAGATGTAAACAGTTTCAGTATTTTCTAATTCTCCATCACCAAATTTTAGGTTACTTCATCACTAAGAAACTAAGTTAAAAGACTATTACTTAATGACACATATTCCATATACATTTGAAATAATTCAAATTATCTAATGAGTCTCGATAGTATATTTATTCACCATATTCAGATTGTATTATGGTATAATAGATGTAAACAATTTCAGTATTTTCCAATTCTCCATCACCAAATTTTAGGTTACTTCATCACTAAGAAACTAAGTTAAAAGACAATTACTTAATGACACATATTCCATACACATTTGAAATAATTCAAATCATCTAATGACTCTCGATAGTATATTTATCCACCATATTCATATTGTATTATCGTATAATAGATGTAAACAATTTCAATATTTTTCTTCTTCTCCATCACCAAATTTTAGGTTACTTCATCACTAAGAAACTACGTTAAAAGACTATTACTTAATGAAACATATTCCATATACATTTGAAATAATTCAAATTATCTAATGAGTCTCGATAGTATATTTATCCACCATATTCATATTGTATTATCGTATAATAGATGTAAACAATTTCAATATTTTTCTTCTTCTCCATCACCAAATTTTAGGTTACTTCATCACTAAGAAACCAAGTTAAAAGACTATTACTTAATGACACATATTCCATATACATTTAAAATAATTCAAATTATCTAATGAGTCTCAATAGTATATTTATCCACCATATTCATATTGTATTATTGTATAATATATGTAAACAATTTCAATATTTTTTTTCTTCTCTATCACCAAATATTAGGTTACTTCATCACTAAGAAACTAAGTTAAAAGACTATTACTTAATGACACATATTCCATATACATTTGAAATAATTCAAATTATGTAATGAGTCTCGATAGTATATTTATCCACCATATTCATATTGTATTATGGTATAATAGATGTAAACAATTTCAATAATTTTCTTCTTCTCCATCACCAAATTTTAGGTTACTTCATCACTAAGAAACCAAGTTAAAAGACTATTACTTAATGACACATATTCCATATACATTTGAAATAATTCAAATTATCTAATGAGTCTCAATAGTATATTTATCCACCATATTCATATTGTATTATGGTATAATAGATTTAAACAATTTCAATATTTTTCTTCTTCTCTATCATCAAATTTTAGGTTACTTCATCACTAAGAAACTAAGTTAAAAGACTATTACTTAATGACACATATTCCATATACATTTGAAATAATTCAAATTATCTAATGAGTCTCGATAGTATATTTATCCACCATATTCATATTGTATTATTGTATAATAGATGTAAACAATTTCAGTATTTTCCAATTCTCCATCACCAAATTTTAGGTTACTTAATCACTAAGAAACTAAGTTAAAAGACTATTACTTAATGACACATATTCCATATACATTTGAAATAATTAAAATTATCTAATGAGTTTCGATAGTATATTTATTCACCATATTCATATTGTATTATCGAATAATAGATGTAAACAATTTCAATATTTTTCTTCTTCTCAATCACCAAATTTTAGGTTACTTCATCACTAAGAAACTAAGTTAAGAGACTATTACTTAATGACACATATTCCATATACATTTGAAATAATTCAAATTATCTAATGAGTCTCGATAGTTTATTTATTCACCATATTCATATTGTATTATGGTATAATAGATGTAAAGAGTTTCAGTATTTTCTAATTCTCCATCACCAAATCTTAGGTTACTTCATCACTAAGAAACTAAGTTAAAAGACTATTACTTAATGACACATATTCCATATACATTTGAAATAATTCAAATTATCTAATGAGTCTCGATAGTATATTTATCCACCATATTCATATTGTATTATGGTATAATAGATGTAAACAATTTTAGTATTTTCCAATTCTCCATCACCAAATTTTAGGTTACTTCATCACTAAGAAACTAAGTTAAAATACTATTACTTAATGACACATATTCCATATACATTTGAAATAATTCAAATTATCTTATGACTCTCGATAGTATATTTATCCACCATATTCATATTGTATTATCGTATAATAGATGTAAACAATTTCAATATTTTTCTTCTTCTCCATCACCAAATTTTAGGTTAGTTCATCACTAAGAAACCAAGTTAAAAGACTATTACTTCATGACACATATTCCATATACATTTGAAATAATTCAAATTATCTAATGAGTCTCGATAGTATATTTATTCACCATATTCATATTGTATTATGGTATAATAGATGTAAACAATTTCACTATTTTCCAATTCCTCATCACAAAATTTTAGGTTACTTCATCACTAAGAAACCGAGTTAAAAGACTATTACTTAATGACACATATTCCATATACATTTAAACAAATACAAATTATCTAATGAGTCTCGATAGTATATTTATCCACCATATTCATATTGTATTATGGTATAATAGATGTAAACAGTTTCAGTATTTTCTAATTCTCCATCACCAATTTTTAGGTTACTTCATCACTAAGAAACTAAGTTAAAAGACTATTACTTAATGACACATATTCCATATACATTTGAAATAATTCAAATTATCTAATGAGTCTCGATAGTATATTTATCCACCATATTCATATTGTATTATGGTATAATAGATGTAAACAGTTTCAGTATTTTCTAATTCTCCATCACCAAATCTTAGGTTACTTCTTCACTAAGAAACTAAGTTAAAAGACTATTACTTAATGACACATATTCCATATACATTTAAACAAATACAAATTATCTAATGAGTCTCGATAGTATATTTATCCACCATATTCATATTGTATTATGGTATAATAGATGTAAACAGTTTCAGTATTTTCTAATTCTCCATCACCAATTTTTAGGTTACTTCATCACTAAGAAACTAAGTTAAAAGACTATTACTTAATGACACATATTCCATATACATTTGAAATAACTCAAATTATCTAATGAGTCTCGATAGTATATTTATCCACCATATTCATATTGTATTATGGTATAATAGATGTAAACAATTTCAATATTTTTCTTCTTCTCCATCACCAAATTTTAGGTTACTTCATCACTAAGAAACTAAGTTAAAAGACTATTACTTAATGACAGATATTCCATATAAATTTGAAATAATTCAAATTATCTAATGAGTCTCGATAGTATATTTATTCACCATATTCATATTGTATTATGGTATAATAGATGTAAACAGTTTCAGTATTTTCTAATTCTCCATCACCAAATCTTAGGTTACTTCATCACTAAGAAACTAAGTTAAAAGATTATTACTTAATAACACATATTCCATATACATTTGAAATAAATCAATTCATCTAATGAGTCTGAATAGTATATTTATGCACCATATTCTTATTGTATTATGGTATAATAGTTGTAAACAATTTTAGTATTTTCCAATTCTCCATCACCAAATTTTAGGTTACTTCATCACTAAGAAACTAAGTTAAAAAACTATTACTTAATGACACATATTCCATATACATTTGAAATAATTCAAATTATCTAATGACTCTCGATAGTATATTTATCCACCATATTCATATTGTATTATCGTATAATAGATGTAAACAATTTCAATATTTTTCTTCTTCTCCATCACCAAATTTTAGGTTACTTCATCACTAAGAAACCAAGTTAAAAGACTATTACTTAATGACACATATTCCATATACATTTGAAATAATTCAAATTATCTAATGAGTGTCAATAGTATATTTATCCACCATATTCATATTGTATTATGGTATAATAGATGTAAACAATTTCAATAATTTTCTTCTTCTCTATCACAAAATTTTAGGTTACTTCATCACTAAGAAACTAAGTTAAAAGACTATTACTTAATAACACATATTCCATATACATTTTAAATAATTCAAATTATCTAGTGAGTCTCGATAGTATATTTATCAACCATATTCATATTGTATTATGGTATAATAGATGTAAACAATTTCAGTATTTTCCAATTCTCCATCACCAAATTTTAGGTTACTTCATCACTAAGAAACTAAGTTAAAAGACTATTACTTAATGACACATATTCCATATACATTTGAAATAATTCAAATTATCTAATGAGTCTCGATAGTATATTTATCCACCATATTCATATTGTATTATGGTATAATAGATGTAAACAATTTCAATATTTTTCATCTTCTCCATTACCAAATTTTAGGTTACTTCATCACTAAGAAACTAAGTTAAAAAACTATTACTTAATGACACATATTCCATATACATTTGAAATAATTCAAATTATCTAATGAGTCTTGATAGTATATTTATTCACCATATTCATATTGTATTATGGTATAATAGATGTAAACAGTTTCAGTATTTTCTAATTCTCCATCACCAAATCTTAGGTTACTTCATCACTAAGAAACTAAGTTAAAAGACTATTACTTAATGACACATATTCCATATACATTTGAAATAATTCAAATTATCTAATGAGTGTCAATAGTATATTTATCCACCATATTCATATTGTATAATGGTATAATAGATGTAAACAATTTCAATATTTTTCTTCTTCTCCGTCACATAATTTTAGGTTACTTCATCACTAAGAAACTAAGTTAAAAGACTATTACTTAATGACACATATTCTATATAAATTTGAAATAATTCAAATTATCTAATGAGTCTCGATAGTATATTTATCAACCATATTCATATTGTATTATGGTATAATAGATGTAAACAGTTTCAGTATTTTCTAATTCTCCATCACCAAATCTTAGGTTACTTCATCACTAAGAAACTAAGTTAAAAGACTATTACTTAATGACACATATTCCATATACATTTGAAATAATTCAAATCATCTAATGAGTCTGGATAGTATATTTATCCACCATATTCATATTGTATTATGGTATAATAGATGTAAACAATTTCAATATTTTTCATCTTCTCCATCACCAAATTTTAGGTTACTTCATCACTAAGAAACTAAGTTAAAAGACTATTACTTAATGACACATATTCCATATACATTTGAAATAATTCAAATTATCTAATGAGTCTTGATAGTATATTTATTCACCATATTCATATTGTATTATCGTATAATATATGTAAACAGTTTCAGTATTTTCTAATTCTCCATCACCAAATCTTAGGTTACTTCATCACTAAGAAACTAAGTTAAAAGACTATTACTTAATGACACATATTCCATATACATTTGAAATAATTCAAATTATCTAATGAGTCTCGATAGTATATTTATCCACCATATTCATATTGTATTATGGTATAATAGATGTAAACAATTTCAATATTTTTCTTCTTCTCCGTCACATAATTTTAGGTTACTTCATCACTAAGAAACTAAGTTAAAAGACTATTACTTAATGACACATATTCCATATAAATTTGAAATAATTCAAATTATCTAATGAGTCTCGATAGTATATTTATTCACCATATTCATATTGTATTATGGTATAATAGATGTAAACAGTTTCAGTATTTTCTAATTCTCCATCACCAAATCTTAGGTTACTTCATCACTAAGAAACTAAGTTAAAAGACTATTACTTAATGACACATATTCCATATACATTTGAAATAATTCAAATCATCTAATGAGTCTGGATAGTATATTTATGCACCATATTCATATTGTATTATGGTATAATAGTTGTAAACAATTTTAGTATTTTCCAATTCTCCATCACCAAATTTTAGGTTACTTCATCACTAAGAAACTAAGTTAAAAAACTATTACTTAATGACACATATTCCATATACATTTGAAATAATTCAAATTATCTAATGACTCTCGATAGTATATTTATCCACCATATTCATATTGTATTATCGTATAATAGATGTAAACAATTTCAATATTTTTCTTCTTCTCCATCACCAAATTTTAGGTTACTTCATCACTAAGAAACCAAGTTAAAAGACTATTACTTAATGACACATATTCCATATACATTTGAAATAATTCAAATTATCTAATGAGTATTGTTGTACCCCAATATTTTCCCTCCCATATTCTCCAAGAAATTGTCAAGTCAAGCTTCAAAGTTCCCCAAGGGTTGCACAGTGCAAAGGTCCCCCATACAGTCAAAACTAGGGTTTGTGTTCTGATCAAGAGAATGAACTTTTCAAAGGTCCAATCAAGTCTCACATGCCTACAAATATGGTCAAGCATCCTCATATCAAGTTTCAAGGCATTCAGCTCAAAATTGCACAGTCAAAACCCTAAATTGCACTACAGTCAACTGTAGGGGCAAAATGGTCATTTGACAGTCAAAAGTTAAATTTTTGGTCAACATATCATTTTGAAGCCACAAACATCATTTGATCAATGCTTGATCATGATTCTCAAAGTTTGGCTCAGAAAATCATCAAGATGCAAAAGTTTCCTGATGCTTATCCAGTCAAAGGCCTTCTCTGGTTCAGTCAGATCGACCCTAAGATCTCCCTGATGCTTATCCAGTTGAAGACATTCCAAGACCTTGTCCGGGTCAGTTAAATCAACCCTAAGATTTTCCTGATACTTATCCAGTCAAAGGCCTTCTCTGGTTCAGTCAGATCGACCCTAAGATCTCCCTGATGCTTATCCAGTTGAAGATATTCCAAGACCTTGTCCGGTTCAGTTAAATCGACCCCAAGATTTTCCTGATGCTTATCCAGTCAAAGGCCTTCTCTGGTTCAGTCAGATCGACCCTAAGATCTCCCTGATGCTTATCCAGTTGAAGATATTCCAAGACCTTGTCCGGTTCAGTTAAATCGACCCTAAGATTTTCCTGATGCTTATCCAGTCAAAGGCCTTCTCTGGTTCAGTCAGATCGACCCTAAGGTCTCCCTGATGCTTATCCAGTTGAAGACATTTCAAGACCTAGACCGGTTCAGTTAATCGACCCTAAGATTCTCTGTTGTTATCCCGTCCAAGGCCTTCTCTAGTCCAGCTAAATCGACTCCCAACAGATTTTTCTGATGAAGACTCAGTAGAAGTTATCGGATGGTCCCCTCTCCAACGGCGAGTGAGGTGGTAATTCCTTTTCAGATGTTTCCCTCTCCGACGGTGAGTGTGAGGTGATAGTCTCCTATGGTCCCCTCTCCAACGGTGAGTGAGGTGGTAATTCCTTTTCAGATGTTTCCCTCTCTGACAGTGAGTGTGAGGTGATAGTCTCCTATGGTCCCCTCTCCAACGGCGAGTGAGGTGGTAATTCCTCTTCAGATGTTTCCCTCTCCGACGGTGAGTGTGAGGTGATAGTCTCCTATGGTCCCCTCTCCAACGGCGAGTGAGGTGGTAAGTCCTTTTCAGATGTCTCCCTCTCCGACGGTGAGTGAGGTGATAAGTTCTTTCCAGATAGTTCCCTCTCCGACGGTGAGTGAGGTGATAAGTTCTTTCCAGATAGTTCCCTCTCCGACGGTGAGTGAGGTGATAGTTCCTTTCCAGATAGTTCCCTCTCCGACGGTGAGTAAGGTGACAATTCCCTTTCAGATTATAATGACCTATGGTTCTCTTCCCGATCCTGCGAAGATGGTATTTCCCACCAAGATTTTCTCAACGAGCGTTGTTGAAGTTAAAATCGCCCAAGGTTCTCTTACCATTCATGCTAAGGTAGCAACCACCCCTGGTTCATTCATCATATTTTGAAGCTCCAGACTCAGCTCCCGTAACCAGTCATGACATATCTATGCCAAGCAGCTGAAATCAGCTCCTGCAACGTGTCAGGTACTCATGTTTCTTTTGCAGGTGTGCAGGTTCTCGCTAAGGAATCTCTTACGCGATCAATACCCAGATGGCATCTATAAGCCCATCCACCATCTTCCAGCATCTCTCAGCATGGAATCTATAAGCCCATCATCCTATCCATCAATCTCCAAATGGCATCTATAAGCCCATTCCCATCATCACACTGCTACTATGTGAGCGCAAATTTCTGGGCACTCTAGTGTTCAATCATCTTCCACCCTCGGATTACGAAAGGCACGTCAGCCAATCTGCATCCTCAGGTCTAAGAAGATTGAACAGGGGCAACTGTTGTACCCCAAAATTTGCCCTCCCATATTCTCCAAGAAATTGTCAAGTCAAGCTTCAAAGTTCCCCAAGGGTTGCACAGTGCAAAGGTCCCCCATACAGTCAAAACTAGGGTTTGTGTTCTGATCAAGAGAATGAAGTTTTCAAAGGTCCAATCAAGTCTCACATGCCTACAAATATGGTCAAGCATCCTCATATCAAGTTTCAAGGCATTCAGCTCAAAATTGCACAGTCAAAACCCTAAATTGCACTACAGTCAACTGTAGGGGCAAAATGGTCATTTGACAGTCAAAAGTTCAAATTTTTGGTCAACATATCATTTTGAAGCCACAAACATCATTTGATCAATGCTTGATCATGATTCTCAAAGTTTGGCTAAGAAAATCATCAAGATGCAAAAGTTTCCTTATTTGGACAGCTGAAAAAGTCAACTGAAATTGACCAGGGCATAACTTTCACATGGATTATCAGAAAAATTCCATCCAAAGCTCATTTTGAATAGAAATACATTTCCTACAACTCATCTTCATACTTCAAGTCCAAGAAATGCTCTCACAAAAAGTTATCAATTTCAACATTATAGGTCATTTTCAAAAGTCAACAAAAAGGGACTTTAAGTCAAAGGCCATAACTTGAGATTGGTAAATCAAAATGACATGGGACCAAAGGCATTGGTTAGAGGACTCAAATACCTTTCCAAAATGTCCAAGAACATGAGAAAAGCTTTACAATGGAGAAAGTTATGCCTTGTGGAAGTTGGGAAATTTTTGGATATTTTGAAAAGTCAACATTACTTCAAATGACCTAAAATTGCTAATGGGCCCATTTTTCTTCCATGATTCATCATTCTAAGCATATGCACGACCACTTGGCCCAAAGGGAAGTATTTTCTCATTTTTTATTTATTTATTTGAATTATTATTTATATTAATTCATTTAAATCATTTAAATATATGAAAAATATTTAATTCACCCTAACCAATCTTTTTATACATGTTTTATCATCAATATTTCGTGAATATGCAAATAAGGAAAGATTTGGAGCAAATTGATCATAATTGACACAAGAACACATGGAAAAGATATGAAAAGATCCTTAAGAAAATCAAATTTCCAAAACAATGATTACAAGATATTTGATTGAGTTTTTGTGACCTAATAGACTCCATACAAATGCTGGATCACAACCCTAATCACAATAGACACAAAGATGCGCAGAAGAGCTAAGAACAAACTTGGAAATTTCTCTCAAAAAGTCAATTCTGAAAACAAGGTTAGAGAGCGATTCAAGACCTAATTTTCATTCCAATAGCTTCCTTGGAGACCATTGATCACATTCCAATCAAAAACAACAATCCAGACGCGAGGAATTGGTATACAGAATGCAAGATGTTTCGTGAAAAATTCATAATCATACTTTGAAATTTAGGCATTTTTATGGCATTTCAATTATTGATTCTTATTCCTTGAATGATTATGAAGCTAACCAAACTATTTGATTGTATTTTTATGCACCCTATGTGAATCCACCATTAGCGTTTTTTATGGTTCAAGAAGCTTGAAATTAGGGCTTTTGAAACGAGGCAAAATTACCCCTTGAGACCACCACCATTCAGTTTAGCATATCTGGACGAAGAAGATACAACAGTCGCGCTTAATTTATATGGCCTTATGGCCTATTCGTTATTTTTTCTAATGGTGCATTATAGAACGGTTCAAAAATCGTTGCTTTTGTTCTTTGTATTACAGGGATGAGGAAGAAGATGGAGTCGTGGCAAAAGCTGATTGGATCATTCAAAAATGCGCGCGCGTTTCCAAGGCCACTGACCATTTTGTTTTATAATATTTATTTGCTATATTAATTTACGAATGAACAAAGCGCCTCAGTGGTAGATGCACACATTTGCAATATCCATGACCTGGGTTCGAGCCCCAGGTCTGTATAATTTCCATAATATTTTTCATTAACAATTCCCATGCAGCGCCCAAGGTCAAGACTACCATATGCCTTCAAGAATCCCACAGCCACGCGTCCTGGAGATCAAATCAAGGGCATAGATTGGAAGTGTATCTTAGGCCTGGTCAAAGGTGCCACATGGTGCCTGGAAAAGTCAACGAATTTGAAGCTTGTTGGGCCAGAATTCTTGGGCCATACCTCCTAATTTGGGACTTCCACCCCCCCTGGTTTGCAAATTCTCTACACTTTCTTTATATTTTATTTTCAATTGTTATTTTATTTTCTTTATTGTTTTAATTTAATTAATTATTTTTTTACAAAATACAAAACCCTCATAAAAATCAGAAAAGATGAAAAACATAATAAATATTTTATTTTAATATTTTCTTGTAAATATTTATATACAATTGAATTTAGTTAAATTAGGGTTTTAATATTAATTCTTTTCATAAAAAAATCTAAACAATGTAGAAATAGGTTTAATTATTGTTTTTATTTCTTTTAATTTTTCTTTCTCATAATAATATTTATTTATTTATTTATTTTTATAATCAAATTTGCATGTAAATTAATTAGGGCTTAAATTAGGTTAAAGTTTCATGTTTTCTTAATAAATTAAAATAATTAGAATTAGGGTTTGCATCTCATTTAAATTTTAATTAATTCTTTCTTTTATTAAATCTTAAAATATATAAAAATACCAAAAAAACAAAAATAATTTCTTTTCTTAATTAGTTTCATTATATAATTTTAATTTTTGCAAAAGGGTCCAACGCCCTCGTTTCGTTCTTAATTTCTTATTTCTTTGCATCTTTATTTTATGTCATTTAAATAATTATGTACCTCTCCCAAAGCCTTGTAATTACTTCTCGCACTTTACTTTATTTGCTTTCTTTATTTTCCGTCAAATCGGGTCCGGTTTAATTTTGGCGATGTGGACCCGCGCCATTTGTAATAGCTTTAGATTTACTTTTCCTCGCAACTTTTAACTGTTAAACAAAGCATGCAAGAATGAATGGCCTTAAATAAAATCAAGCGTAGAACACCGATAATATGACAAGATAAATGCAAATGAAAACGACACACGAATCGCACACACCACCCCTAGGGTACGCCTCACTGTTGCCTTGCCTCGAAAGGTGATCGTCGAGTAGAGGATGTCTTAGTAAGTCCTCATGATCCGGGAACCTGGCATGAGGGTAGCTTCTAAGGTATCTTCCCATTGCTCTGGTGATCACCATGTCCCTAACAAACGAATTGACCCGAACACCTCCAACGGTGGTGCTACCTACCTCTCAATGGTGGGATGGCACTACTTTAAAGGACATTTACACAGACGAATTCCTTAGGGTAGGTAGACGACTCTAGATACTTGCTCTAATTTCAAAACAAAAATCAAAAACTTCTTTTCACACCGACACCTTTCAAAAAGCTTTCAAAAAGCAATTTTTCAAACACTCTTGAGGACTGATACAAGAGTCGAACTGGAATTTTCAAAGAAACTTTTTTAAAACCCACAGTTGAAAAGAAAACAAACCATTTTTGAAAACACAAGTGAGCAAGTATCTAAGAGCCCATGGATAACCATGGATAGAAAGGGTGCTAACACCTTCCCTTTCTATAACCTACCTCCCGAACCGAGAGCAATCTCTTTAAGGAATTTTTCTGTGCTTTTGTCCTTTCCATTTGGAGAAAATAAAAGACGGTGGCGACTCTTGCTTCTGCGAAATTTCGCGAACCAGCGTTAAACAGTCAGTTCCAGATCCACCGATCACAAGTATCAATAGTATATTTATCCACCATATTCATATTGTATTATGGTATAATAGATGTAAACAATTTCAATAATTTTCTTCTTCTCTATCACCAAATTTTAGGTTACTTCATCACTAAGAAACTAAGTTAAAAGACTATTACTTAATAACACATATTCCATATACATTTGAAATAATTCAAATTATCTAGTGAGTCTCTATAGTATATTTATCAACCATATTCATATTGTATTATGGTATAATAGATGTAAACAATTTCAGTATTTTCCAATTCTCCATCACCAAATTTTAGGTTACTTCATCACTAAGAAACTAAGTTAAAAGACTATTACTTAATGACACATATTCCATATACATTTGAAATAATTCAAATTATCTAATGAGTCTCGATAGTATATTTATCCACCATATTCATATTGTATTATGGTATAATAGATGTAAACAATTTCAATATTTTTCATCTTCTCCATCACCAAATTTTAGGTTACTTCATCACTAAGAAACTAAGTTAAAAGACTATTACTTAATGACACATATTCCATATACATTTGAAATAATTCAAATTATCTAATGAGTCTTGATAGTATATTTATTCACCATATTCATATTGTATTATGGTATAATAGATTTAAACAGTTTCAGTATTTTCTAATTCTCCATCACCAAATCTTAGGTTACTTCATCACTAAGAAACTAAGTTAAAAGACTATTACTTAATGACACATATTCCATATACATTTGAAATAATTCAAATTATCTAATGAGTCTCGATAGTATATTTATCCACCATATTCATATTGTATTATGGTATAATAGATGTAAACAATTTCAATATTTTTCTTCTTCTCCATCACATAATTTTAGGTTACTTCATCACTAAGAAACTAAGTTAAAAGACTATTACTTAATGACACATATTCCATATACATTTCAAATAATTCAAATTATCTAATGAGTCTCGATAGTATATTTATTCACCATATTCATATTGTATTATGGTATAATAGATGTAAACAGTTTCAATATTTTCTAATTCTCCATCACCAAATCTTAGGTTACTTCATCACTAAGAAACTAAGTTAAAAGACTATTACTTAATGACACATATTCCATATACATTTGAAATAATTCAAATTATCTAATGAGTCTCGATAGTATATTTATCCACCATATTCATATTGTATTATTGTATAATAGATGTAAACAATTTCAACATTTTTCTTCTTCTCCATCACCTAATTTTAGGTTACTTCATCACTAAGAAACTAAGTTAAAAGACTATTACTTAATGACACATATTCCATATACATTTGAAATAATTCAAATTATCTAATGACTCTCGATAGTATATTTATCCACCATATTCATATTGTATTATCGTATAATAGATGTAAACAATTTCAATATTTTTCTTCTTCTCCATTACCAAATTTTAGGTTACTTCATCACTAAGAAACTAAGTTAAAAGACTATTACTTAATGACACATATTCCATATACATTTGAAATAATTCAAATTATCTAATGAGTCTCGATAGTATATTTATTCACCATATTCATATTGTATTATGGTATAATAGATGTAAACAGTTTCACTATTTTCTAATTCTCCATCACCAAATCTTAGGTTACTTCATCACTAAGAAACTAAGTTAAAAGACTATTACTTAATGACACATATTCCATATACATTTGAAATAATTCAAATTATCTAATGAGTCTTGATAGTATATTTATTCACCATATTCATATTGTATTATGGTATAATAGATGTAAACAATTTCAGTATTTTCGAATTCTCCTTCACCAAATTTTAGGTTATTTCATCACAAAGAAACCGAGTTAAAAGACTATTACTTAATGACACATATTCCATATAAATTTGAAATAATTCAAATTATCTAATGAGTCTCTATAGTATATTTATCCACCATATTCATATTGTATTATCGTATAATAGATGTAAACAATTTCAATATTTTTCTTCTTCTCTATCACCAAATTTTAGGTTACTTCATCACTAAGAAACTAAGTTAAAAGACTATTACTTAATGACACATATTCCATATACATTTGAAATAATTCAAATTATCTAATGAGTCTCGATAGTATATTTATCAACCATATTCATATTGTATTATGGTATAATAGATGTAAACAATTTCAGTATTTTCCAATTCTCCATCACCAAATTTTAGGTTACTTCATCACTAAGAAACTAAGTTAAAAGACTATTACTTAATGACCCATATTCCATATACATTTGAAATAATTCAAATTATCTAATGAGTCTCGATAGTATATTTATCCACCATATTCATATTGTATTATGGAATAATAGATGTAAACAATTTCAATATTTTTCATCTTCTCCATCACCAAATTTTAGGTTACTACATCACTAAGAAACTAAGTTAAAAGACTATTACTTAATGACACATATTCCATATACATTTGAAATAATTCAAATTATCTAATGAGTCTTGATAGTATATTTATTCACCATATTCATATTGTATTATGGTATAATAGATGTAAACAGTTTCAGTATTTTCTAATTCTCCATCACCAAATCTTAGGTTACTTCATCACTAAGAAACTAAGTTAAAAGACTATTACTTAATGACACATATTCCATATACATTTGAAATAATTCAAATTATCTAATGAGTCTCGATAGTATATTTATCCACCATATTCATATTGTATTATGGTATAATAGATGTAAACAATTTCTATATTTTTCTTCTTCTCCATCACATAATTTTAAGTTACTTCATCACTAAGAAACTAAGTTAAAAGACTATTACTTAATGACACATATTCCATATACATTTGAAATAATTCAAATTATATAATGACTCTCGATAGTATATTTATCCACCATATTCATATTGTATTATCGTATAATAGATGTAAACAATTTCAGTATTTTCCAATTCTCCGTCACCAAATTTTAGGTTACTACATCACTAAGAAACTAAGTTAAAAGACTATTACTTAATGACACATATTCCATATACATTTGAAATAATTCAAATTATCTAATGACTCTCGATAGTATATTTATCCACCATATTCATATTGTATTATCGTATAATAGATGTAAACAATTTCAACATTTTTCTTCTTCTCCATCACCTAATTTTAGGTTACTTCATCACTAAGAAACTAAGTTAAAAGACTATTACTTAATGACACATATTCCATATACATTTGAAATAATTCAAATTATCTAATGACTCTCGATAGTATATTTATCCACCATATTCATATTGTATTATCGTATAATAGATGTAAACAATTTCAATATTTTTCTTCTTCTCCATTACCAAATTTTAGGTTACTTCATCACTAAGAAACTAAGTTAAAAGACTATTACTTAATGACACATATTCCATATACATTTGAAATAATTCAAATTATCTAATGAGTCTCGATAGTATATTTATCCACCATATTCATATTGTATTATGGTATAATAGATGTAAACAATTTCAATATTTTTCTTCTTCTCCATCACATAATTTTAGGTTACTTCATCACTAAGAAACTAAGTTAAAAGACTATTACTTAATGACACATATTCCATATACATTTCATATAATTCAAATTATCTAATGAGTATCGATAGTATATTTATTCACCATATTCATATTGTATTATGGTATAATAGATGTAAACAGTTTCAGTATTTTCTAATTCTCCATCACCAAATTTTAGGTTACTTCATTACTAAGAAACTAAGTTAAAAGACTATTACTTAATGACACATATTCCATATACATTTGAAATAATTCAAATTATCTAATGAGTCTCGATAGTATATTTATTCACCATATTCATATTGTATTATGGTATAATAGATGTAAACAGTTTCAATATTTTTCTTCTTCTCTATCACCAAATTTTAGGTTACTTCATCACTAAGAAACTAAGTTAAAAGACTATTACTTAATGACACATATTCCATATACATTTGAAATAATTCAAATTATCTAATGAGTCTCGATAGTATATTTATCAACCATATTCATATTGTATTATGGTATAATAGATGTAAACAATTTCAGTATTTTCCAATTCTCCATCACCAAATTTTAGGTTACTTCATCACTAAGAAACTAAGTTAAAAGACTATTACTTAATGACACATATTCCATATACATTTGAAATAATTCAAATTATCTAATGAGTCTCGATAGTATATTTATCCACCATATTCATATTGTATTATGGAATAATAGATGTAAACAATTTCAATATTTTTCATCTTCTCCATCACCAAATTTTAGGTTACTACATCACTAAGAAACTAAGTTAAAAGACTATTACTTAATGACACATATTCCATATACATTTGAAATAATTCAAATTATCTAATGAGTCTCGATAGTATATTTATCCACCATATTCATATTGTATTATGGTATAATAGATGTAAACAATTTCAGTATTTTCCAATTCTCCATCACCAAATTTTAGGTTACTTCATCACTAAGAAACCGAGTTAAAAGACTATTACTTAATGACACATATTCCATATAAATTTGAAATAATTCAAATTATCTAATGAGTCTCGATAGTATATTTATCCACCATATTCATATTGCATTATCGTATAATAGATGTAAACAATTTCAATATTTTTCTTCTTCTCCATCACCAAATTTTAGGTTACTACATCACTAAGAAACTAAGTTAAGAGACTATTACTTAATGACACATATTCCATATACATTTGAAATAATTCAAATTATCTAATGAGTCTCGATAGTATATTTATTCACCATATTCATATTGTATTATGGTATAATAGATGTAAACAGTTTCAGTATTTTCTAATTCTCCATCACCAAATTTTAGGTTACTTCATCACTAAGAAACTAAGTTAAAAGACTATTACTTAATGACACACATTCCATATACATTTTAAATAATTCACAATATCTAATGAGTCTTGATAGTATATTTATCCACCATATTCATATTGTATTATGGTATAATAGATGTAATCAATTTCAATATTTTTCTTCTTCTCCATCACATAATTTTAGGTTACTTCATCACTAAGAAACTAAGTTAAAAGACTATTACTTAATGACACATATTCCATATACATTTCAAATAATTCAAATTATCTAATGAGTCTCGATAGTATATTTATTCACCATATTCATATTGTATTATGGTATAATAGATGTAAACAGTTTCAGTATTTTCTAATTCTCCATCACCAAATCTTAGGTTACTTCATCACTAAGAAACTAAATTAAAAGACTATTACTTAATGACACATATTCCATATACATTTGAAATAAATCAAATTATCTAATTAGTCTCGATAGTATATTTATTCACCATATTCATATTGTATTATGGTATAATAGATGTAAACAATTTCAGTATTTTCCAATTCTCCATCACGAAATTTTAGGTTACTTCATCACTAAGAAACCGAGTTAAAAGACTATTACTTAATGACACATATTCCATATACATTTGAAATAATTCAAATTATCTAATGACTCTCGATAGTATATTTATCCACCATATTCATATTGTATTATCGTATAATAGATGTAAACAATTTAAGTATTTTCCAATTCTCCATCACCAAATTTTAGGTTACTACATCACTAAGAAACTAAGTTAAAAGACTATTACTTAATGACACATATTCCATATACATTTGAAATAATTCAAATTATCTAATGACTCTCGATAGTATATTTATCCACCATATTCATATTGTATTATCGTATAATAGATGAAAACAATTTCAATATTTTTCAAATTCTCCATCACCAAATTTTAGGTTACTTCATCACTAAGAAACTAAGTTAAAAGACTATTACTTAATGACACATATTCCATATACATTTTAAATAATTCTAATTATCTAATGAGTCTTGATAGTATATTTAGCCACCATATTCATATTGTATTATGGTATAATAGATGTAATCAATTTCAATATTTTTCTTCTTCTCCATCACATAATTTTAGGTTACTTCATCACTAAGAAACTAAGTTAAAAGACTATTACTTAATGACACATATTCCATATACATTTCAAATAATTCAAATTATCTAATGAGTCTCGATAGTATATTTATTCACCATATTCATATTGTATTATGGTATAATAGATGTAAACAGTTTCAGTATTTTCTAATTCTCCATCACCAAATCTTAGGTTACTTCATCACTAAGAAACTAAATTAAAAGACTATTACTTAATGACACATATTCCATATACATTTGAAATAATTCAAATTATCTAATTAGTCTCGATAGTATATTTATTCACCATATTCATATTGTATTATGGTATAATAGATGTAAACAATTTCAGTATTTTCCAATTCTCCATCACAAAATTTTAGGTTACTTCATCACTAAGAAACCGAGTTAAAAGACTATTACTTAATGACACATATTCCATATACATTTGAAATAATTCAAATTATATAATGACTCTCGATAGTATATTTATCCACCATATTCATATTGTATTATCGTATAATAGATGTAAACAATTTCAGTATTTTCCAATTCTCCGTCACCAAATTTTAGGTTACTACATCACTAAGAAACTAAGTTAAAAGACTATTACTTAATGACACATATCAATATACATTTGAAATAATTCAAATTATCTAATGACTCTCGATAGTATATTTATCCACCATATTCATATTGTATTATCGTATAATAGATGAAAACAATTTCAATATTTTTCTTCTTCTCCATCACCAAATTTTAGGTTACTACATCACTAAGAAACTAAGTTAAAAGACTATTACTTAATGACACATATTCCGTATACATTTTAAATAATTCAAATTATCTAATGAGTCTCGATAGTATATTTATCCACCATATTCATATTGTATTATGGTATAATAGATGTAAACAATTTCAATATTTTTCTTCTTCTCCATCACATAATTTTAGGTTACTTCATCACTAAGAAACTAAGTTAAAAGACTATTACTTAATGACACATATTCCATATACATTTCATATAATTCAAATTATCTAATGAGTATCGATAGTATATTTATTCACCATATTCATATTGTATTATGGTATAATAGATGTAAACAGTTTCAGTATTTTCTAATTCTCCATCACCAAATTTTAGGTTACTTCATTACTAAGAAACTAAGTTAAAAGACTATTACTTAATGACACATATTCCATATACATTTGAAATAATTCAAATTATCTAATGAGTCTCGATAGTATATTTATTCACCATATTCATATTGTATTATGGTATAATAGATGTAAACAGTTTCAGTATTTTCTAATTCTCCATCACCAAATCTTTGGTTACTTCATCACTAAGAAACTAAGTTAAGAGACTATTACTTAATGACACATATACCATATACATTTGAAATAATTCAAATTATCTAATGAGTCTCGATAGTATATTTATTCACCATATTCATATTGTATTATGGTATAATAGATGTAAACAGTTTCAGTATTTTCTAATTCTCCATCACCAAATTTTAGGTTACTTCATCACTAAGAAACTAAGTTAAAAGACTATTACTTAATGACACACATTCCATATACATTTTAAATAATTCACATTATCTAATGAGTCTTGATAGTATATTTATCCACCATATTCATATTGTATTATGGTATAATAGATGTAATCAATTTCAATATTTTTCTTCTTCTCCATCACATAATTTTAGGTTACTTCATCACTAAGAAACTAAGTTAAAAGACTATTACTTAATGACACATATTCCATATACATTTCAAATAATTCAAATTATCTAATGAGTTTCGATAGTATATTTATTCACCATATTCATATTGTATTATGGTATAATAGATGTAAACAGTTTCAGTATTTTCTAATTCTCCATCACCAAATCTTAGGTTACTTCATCACTAAGAAACTAAATTAAAAGACTATTACTTAATGACACATATTCCATATACATTTGAAATAAATCAAATTATCTAATTAGTCTCGATAGTATATTTATTCACCATATTCATATTGTATTATGGTATAATAGATGTAAACAATTTCAGTATTTTCCAATTCTCCATCACGAAATTTTAGGTTATTCATCACTAAGAAACCGAGTTAAAAGACTATTACTTAATGACACATATTCCATATACATTTGAAATAATTCAAATTATCTAATGACTCTCGATAGTATATTTATCCACCATATTCATATTGTATTATCGTATAATAGATGTAAACAATTTCAGTATTTTCCAATTCTCCATCACCAAATTTTAGGTTACTACATCACTAAGAAACTAAGTTAAAAGACTATTACTTAATGACACATATTCCATATACATTTGAAATAATTCAAATTATCTAATGACTCTCGATAGTATATTTATCCACCATATTCATATTGTATTATCGTATAATAGATGAAAACAATTTCAATATTTTTCTAATTCTCCATCACCAAATTTTAGGTTACTTCATCACTAAGAAACTAAGTTAAAAGACTATTACTTAATGACACATATTCCATATACATTTTAAATAATTCAAATTATCTAATGAGTCTTGATAGTATATTTAGCCACCATATTCATATTGTATTATGGTATAATAGATGTAATCAATTTCAATATTTTTCTTCTTCTCCATCACATAATTTTAGGTTACTTCATCACTAAGAAACTAAGTTAAAAGACTATTACTTAATGACACATATTCCATATACATTTCAAATAATTCAAATTATCTAATGAGTCTCGATAGTATATTTATTCACCATATTCATATTGTATTATGGTATAATAGATGTAAACAGTTTCAGTATTTTCTAATTCTCCATCACCAAATCTTAGGTTACTTCATCACTAAGAAACTAAATTAAAAGACTATTACTTAATGACACATATTCCATATACATTTGAAATAATTCAAATTATCTAATTAGTCTCGATAGTATATTTATTCACCATATTCATATTGTATTATGGTATAATAGATGTAAACAATTTCAGTATTTTCCAATTCTCCATCACGAAATTTTAGGTTACTTCATCACTAAGAAACCGAGTTAAAAGACTATTACTTAATGACACATATTCCATATACATTTGAAATAATTCAAATTATCTAATGACTCTCGATAGTATATTTATTCACCATATTCATATTGTATTATCGTATAATAGATGTAAACAATTTCAGTATTTTCCAATTCTCCGTCACCAAATCTTAGGTTACTTCATCACTAAGAAACTAAATTAAAAGACTATTACTTAATGACACATATTCCATATACATTTGAAATAATTCAAATTATCTAATTAGTCTCGATAGTATATTTATTCACCATATTCATATTGTATTATGGTATAATAGATGTAAACAATTTCAGTATTTTCCAATTCTCCATCACGAAATTTTAGGTTACTTCATCACTAAGAAACCGAGTTAAAAGACTATTACTTAATGACACATATTCCATATACATTTGAAATAATTCAAATTATCTAATGACTCTCGATAGTATATTTATCCACCATATTCATATTGTATTATCGTATAATAGATGTAAACAATTTCAGTATTTTCCAATTCTCCGTCACCAAATTTTAGGTTACTACATCACTAAGAAACTAAGTTAAAAGACTATTACTTAATGACACATATTCCATATACATTTGAAATAATTCAAATTATCTAATGACTCTCGATAGTATATTTATCCACCATATTCATATTGTATTATGGTATAATAGATGTAAACAGTTTCACTATTTTCTAATTCTCCATCACCAAATCTTAGGTTACTTCATCACTAAGAAACTAAGTTAAAAGACTATTACTTAATGACACATATTCCATATACATTTGAAATAATTCAAATTATCTAATGAGTCTTGATAGTATATTTATTCACCATATTCATATTGTATTATGGTATAATAGATGTAAACAATTTCAGTATTTTCGAATTCTCCTTCACCAAATTTTAGGTTACTTCATCACAAAGAAACCGAGTTAAAAGACTATTACTTAATGACACATATTCCATATAAATTTGAAATAATTCAAATTATCTAATGAGTCTCTATAGTATATTTATCCACCATATTCATATTGTATTATCGTATAATAGATGTAAACAATTTCAATATTTTTCTTCTTCTCTATCACCAAATTTTAGGTTACTTCATCACTAAGAAACTAAGTTAAAAGACTATTACTTAATGACACATATTCCATATACTTTTGAAATAATTCAAATTATCTAATGAGTCTCGATAGTATATTTATCAACCATATTCATATTGTATTATGGTATAATAGATGTAAACAATTTCAGTATTTTCCAATTCTCCATCACCAAATTTTAGGTTACTTCATCACTAAGAAACTAAGTTAAAAGACTATTACTTAATGACACATATTCCATATACATTTGAAATAATTCAAATTATCTAATGAGTCTCGATAGTATATTTATCCACCATATTCATATTGTATTATGGAATAATAGATGTAAACAATTTCAATATTTTTCATCTTCTCCATCACCAAATTTTAGGTTACTACATCACTAAGAAACTAAGTTAAAAGACTATTACTTAATGACACATATTCCATATACATTTGAAATAATTCAAATTATCTAATGAGTCTCGATAGTATATTTATCCACCATATTCATATTGTATTATGGTATAATAGATGTAAACAATTTCAATATTTTTCTTCTTCTCCATCACATAATTTTAGGTTACTTCATCACTAAGAAACTAAGTTAAAAGACTATTACTTAATGACACATATTCCATATACATTTCAAATAATTCAAATTATCTAATGAGTATCGATAGTATATTTATTCACCATATTCATATTGTATTATGGTATAATAGATGTAAACAGTTTCAGTATTTTCTAATTCTCCATCACCAAATTTTAGGTTACTTCATTACTAAGAAACTAAGTTAAAAGACTATTACTTAATGACACATATTCCATATACATTTGAAATAATTCAAATTATCTAATGAGTCTCGATAGTATATTTATTCACCATATTCATATTGTATTATGGTATAATAGATGTAAACAGTTTCAGTATTTTCTAATTCTCCATCACCAAATCTTTGGTTACTTCATCACTAAGAAACTAAGTTAAAAGACTATTACTTAATGACACATATTCCATATACATTTGAAATAATTCAAATTATCTAATGAGTCTCGATAATATATTTATTCACCATATTCATATTGTATTATGGTATAATAGATGTAAACAATTTCAGTATTTTCCAATTCTCCATCACCAAATTTTAGGTTACTTCATCACTAAGAAACCGAGTTAAAAGACTATTACTTAATGACACATATTCCATATAAATTTGAAATAATTCAAATTATCTAATGAGTCTCGATAGTATATTTATCCACCATATTCATATTGCATTATCGTATAATAGATGTAAACAATTTCAATATTTTTCTTCTTCTCCATCACCAAATTTTAGGTTACTACATCACTAAGAAACTAAGTTAAGAGACTATTACTTAATGACACATATTCCATATACATTTGAAATAATTCAAATTATCTAATGAGTCTCGATAGTATATTTATTCACCATATTCATATTGTATTATGGTATAATAGATGTAAACAGTTTCAGTATTTTTTAATTCTCCATCACCAAATTTTAGGTTACTTCATCACTAAGAAACTAAGTTAAAAGACTATTACTTAATGACACACATTCCATATACATTTTAAATAATTCACAATATCTAATGAGTCTTGATAGTATATTTATCCACCATATTCATATTGTATTATGGTATAATAGATGTAATCAATTTCAATATTTTTCTTCTTCTCCATCACATAATTTTAGGTTACTTCATCACTAAGAAACTAAGTTAAAAGACTATTACTTAATGACACATATTCCATATACATTTCAAATAATTCAAATTATCTAATGAGTCTCGATAGTATATTTATTCACCATATTCATATTGTATTATGGTATAATAGATGTAAACAGTTTCAGTATTTTCTAATTCTCCATCACCAAATCTTAGGTTACTTCATCACTAAGAAACTAAATTAAAAGACTATTACTTAATGACACATATTCCATATACATTTGAAATAAATCAAATTATCTAATTAGTCTCGATAGTATATTTATTCACCATATTCATATTGTATTATGGTATAATAGATGTAAACAATTTCAGTATTTTCCAATTCTCCATCACGAAATTTTAGGTTACTTCATCACTAAGAAACCGAGTTAAAAGACTATTACTTAATGACACATATTCCATATACATTTGAAATAATTCAAATTATCTAATGACTCTCGATAGTATATTTATCCACCATATTCATATTGTATTATCGTATAATAGATGTAAACAATTTAAGTATTTTCCAATTCTCCATCACCAAATTTTAGGTTACTACATCACTAAGAAACTAAGTTAAAAGACTATTACTTAATGACACATATTCCATATACATTTGAAATAATTCAAATTATCTAATGACTCTCGATAGTATATTTATCCACCATATTCATATTGTATTATCGTATAATAGATGAAAACAATTTCAATATTTTTCAAATTCTCCATCACCAAATTTTAGGTTACTTCATCACTAAGAAACTAAGTTAAAAGACTATTACTTAATGACACATATTCCATATACATTTGAAATAATTCAAATTATCTAATGACTCTCGATAGTATATTTATCCACCATATTCATATTGTATTATCGTATAATAGATGTAAACAATTTCAATATTTTCCAATTCTCCATCACCAAATTTTAGGTTACTACATCACTAAGAAACTAAGTTAAAAGACTATTACTTAATGACACATATTCCATATACATTTGAAATAATTCAAATTATCTAATGACTCTCGATAGTATATTTATCCACCATATTCATATTGTATTATCGTATAATAGATGAAAACAATTTCAATATTTTTCTAATTCTCCATCACCAAATTTTAGGTTACTTCATCACTAAGAAACTAAGTTAAAAGACTATTACTTAATGACACATATTCCATATACATTTTAAATAATTCAAATTATCTAATGAGTCTTGATAGTATATTTAGCCACCATATTCATATTGTATTATGGTATAATAGATGTAATCAATTTCAATATTTTTCTTCTTCTCCATCACATAATTTTAGGTTACTTCATCACTAAGAAACTAAGTTAAAAGACTATTACTTAATGACACATATTCCATATACATTTCAAATAATTCAAATTATCTAATGAGTCTCGATAGTATATTTATTCACCATATTCATATTGTATTATGGTATAATAGATGTAAACAGTTTCAGTATTTTCTAATTCTCCATCACCAAATCTTAGGTTACTTCATCACTAAGAAACTAAATTAAAAGACTATTACTTAATGACACATATTCCATATACATTTGAAATAATTCAAATTATCTAATTAGTCTCGATAGTATATTTATTCACCATATTCATATTGTATTATGGTATAATAGATGTAAACAATTTCAGTATTTTCCAATTCTCCATCACGAAATTTTAGGTTACTTCATCACTAAGAAACCGAGTTAAAAGACTATTACTTAATGACACATATTCCATATACATTTGAAATAATTCAAATTATCTAATGACTCTCGATAGTATATTTATTCACCATATTCATATTGTATTATGGTATAATAGATGTAATCAATTTCAATATTTTTCTTCTTCTCCATCACATAATTTTAGGTTACTTCATCACTAAGAAACTAAGTTAAAAGACTATTACTTAATGACACATATTCCATATACATTTCAAATAATTCAAATTATCTAATGAGTCTCGATAGTATATTTATTCACCATATTCATATTGTATTATGGTATAATAGATGTAAACAGTTTCAGTATTTTCTAATTCTCCATCACCAAATCTTAGGTTACTTCATCACTAAGAAACTAAATTAAAAGACTATTACTTAATGACACATATTCCATATACATTTGAAATAAATCAAATTATCTAATTAGTCTCGATAGTATATTTATTCACCATATTCATATTGTATTATGGTATAATAGATGTAAACAATTTCAGTATTTTCCAATTCTCCATCACGAAATTTTAGGTTACTTCATCACTAAGAAACCGAGTTAAAAGACTATTACTTAATGACACATATTCCATATACATTTGAAATAATTCAAATTATCTAATGACTCTCGATAGTATATTTATCCACCATATTCATATTGTATTATCGTATAATAGATGTAAACAATTTAAGTATTTTCCAATTCTCCATCACCAAATTTTAGGTTACTACATCACTAAGAAACTAAGTTAAAAGACTATTACTTAATGACACATATTCCATATACATTTGAAATAATTCAAATTATCTAATGACTCTCGATAGTATATTTATCCACCATATTCATATTGTATTATCGTATAATAGATGAAAACAATTTCAATATTTTTCAAATTCTCCATCACCAAATTTTAGGTTACTTCATCACTAAGAAACTAAGTTAAAAGACTATTACTTAATGACACATATTCCATATACATTTGAAATAATTCAAATTATCTAATGACTCTCGATAGTATATTTATCCACCATATTCATATTGTATTATCGTATAATAGATGTAAACAATTTCAATATTTTCCAATTCTCCATCACCAAATTTTAGGTTACTACATCACTAAGAAACTAAGTTAAAAGACTATTACTTAATGACACATATTCCATATACATTTGAAATAATTCAAATTATCTAATGACTCTCGATAGTATATTTATCCACCATATTCATATTGTATTATCGTATAATAGATGAAAACAATTTCAATATTTTTCTAATTCTCCATCACCAAATTTTAGGTTACTTCATCACTAAGAAACTAAGTTAAAAGACTATTACTTAATGACACATATTCCATATACATTTTAAATAATTCAAATTATCTAATGAGTCTTGATAGTATATTTAGCCACCATATTCATATTGTATTATGGTATAATAGATGTAATCAATTTCAATATTTTTCTTCTTCTCCATCACATAATTTTAGGTTACTTCATCACTAAGAAACTAAGTTAAAAGACTATTACTTAATGACACATATTCCATATACATTTCAAATAATTCAAATTATCTAATGAGTCTCGATAGTATATTTATTCACCATATTCATATTGTATTATGGTATAATAGATGTAAACAGTTTCAGTATTTTCTAATTCTCCATCACCAAATCTTAGGTTACTTCATCACTAAGAAACTAAATTAAAAGACTATTACTTAATGACACATATTCCATATACATTTGAAATAATTCAAATTATCTAATTAGTCTCGATAGTATATTTATTCACCATATTCATATTGTATTATGGTATAATAGATGTAAACAATTTCAGTATTTTCCAATTCTCCATCACGAAATTTTAGGTTACTTCATCACTAAGAAACCGAGTTAAAAGACTATTACTTAATGACACATATTCCATATACATTTGAAATAATTCAAATTATCTAATGACTCTCGATAGTATATTTATTCACCATATTCATATTGTATTATGGTATAATAGATGTAATCAATTTCAATATTTTTCTTCTTCTCCATCACATTATTTTAGGTTACTTCATCACTAAGAAACTAAGTTAAAAGACTATTACTTAATGACACATATTCCATATACATTTCAAATAATTCAAATTATCTAATGAGTCTCGATAGTATATTTATTCACCATATTCATATTGTATTATGGTATAATAGATGTAAACAGTTTCAGTATTTTCTAATTCTCCATCACCAAATCTTAGGTTACTTCATCACTAAGAAACTAAATTAAAAGACTATTACTTAATGACACATATTCCATATACATTTGAAATAATTCAAATTATCTAATTAGTCTCGATCGTATATTTATTCACCATATTCATTTTGTATTATGGTATAATAGAATGAAACAATTTCAGTATTTTCGAATTCTCCATCACGAAATTTTAGGTTACTTCATCACTAAGAAACCGAGTTAAAAGACTATTACTTAATGACACATATTCCATATACATTTGAAATAATTCAAATTATCTAATGACTCTCGATAGTATATTTATCCACCATATTCATATTGTATTATCGTATAATAGATGTAAACAATTTCAGTATTTTCCAATTCTCCATCACCAAATTTTAGGTTACTACATCACTAAGAAACTAAGTTAAAAGACTATTACTTAATGACACATATTCCATATACATTTGAAATAATTCAAATTATCTAATGACTCTCGATAGTATATTTATCCACCATATTCATATTGTATTATCGTATAATAGATGAAAACAATTTCAATATTTTTCTTCTTCTCCATCACCAAATTTTAGGTTACTACATCACTAAGAAACTAAGTTAAAAGACTATTACTTAATGACACATATTCCATATACATTTTAAATAATTCAAATTATCTAATGAGTCTCGATAGTATATTTATCCACCATATTTATATTGTATTATGGTATAATAGATGTAAACAATTTCAATATTTTTCTTCTTCTCCATCACATAATTTTAGGTTACTTCATCACTAAGAAACTAAGTTAAAAGACTATTACTTAATGACACATATTCCATATACATTTCAAATAATTCAAATTATCTAATGAGTCTCGATAGTATATTTATTCACCATATTCATATTGTATTATGGTATGATGTAAACAGTTTCAGTATTTTCTAATTCTTCATCACCAAATCTTAGGTTACTTCATCACTAAGAAACTAAGTTAAAAGACTATTACTTAATGACACATATTCCATATACATTTGAAATAATTCAAATTATCTAATGACTCTGGATAGTATATTTATCCACCATATTCATAGTGTATTATCGTATAATAGATGTAAACAATTTCCATATTTTTCTTCTTCTCCATCACCAAATTTTAGGTTACTTCATCACTAAGAAACCAAGTTAAAAGACTATTACTTAATGACACATATTCCATATACATTTGAAATAATTCAAATTATCTAATGAGTCTCGATAGTATATTTATCCACCATATTCATATTGTATTATGGTATAATATATGTAAACAATTTCAATATTTTTCTTCTTCTCCATCACCAAATTTTAGGTTACCTCATCACTAAGAAACTAAGTTAAGAGACTGTTACTTAATGACACGTATTCCATATACATTTGAAATAATTCAAATTATCTAATGAGTCTCTATAGTATATTTATTCACCATATTCATATTGTATTATGGTATAATAGATGTAAACAGTTTTAGTATTTTCTAATTCCCCATCACCAAATCTTAGGTTACTTCTTCACTAAGAAACTAAGTTAAAAGACAATTACTTAATGACACATATTCCATATACATTTAAACAAATACAAATTATCTAATGAGTCTCGATAGTATATTTATCCACCATATTCATATTGTATTATGGTATAATAGATGTAAACAGTTTCAGTATTTTCTAATTCTCCATCACCAAATTTTAGGTTACTTCATCACTAAGAAACTAAGTTAAAAAACTATTACTTAATGACACATATTCCATATACATTTGAAATAATTCAAATTATCTAATGAGTCTCGATAGTATATTTATCCACCATATTCATATTGTATTATGGTATAATAGATGTAAACAATTTCAATATTTTTCTTCTTCTCCATCACCAAATTTTAGGTTACTTCATCACTAAGAAACTAAGTTAAAATACTATTACTTAATGACACATATTCCATATACATTTGAAATAATTCAAATTATCTAATGAGTCTCGATAGTATATTTATCCACCATATTCATATTGTATTATGGTATAATAGATGTAAACAATTTTAGTATTTTCCAATTCTCCATCACCAAATTTCAGGTTACTTCATCACTAAGAAACCAAGTTAAAAGACTATTACTTAATGACACATTATCCATATACATTTGAAATAATTCAAATTATCTAAGGAGTCTCAATAGTATATTTATCCACCATATTCATATTGTATTATGGTATAATAGAGGTAAACAATTTCAATATTTTTCTTCTTCTCTATCACCAAATTTTAGGTTACTTCATCACTAAGAAACTAAGTTAAAAGACTATTACTTAATGAAACATATTCCATATACATTTGAAATAATTCAAATTATCTAATGACTCTCGATAGTATATTTATCCACCATATTCATATTGTATTATCGTATAATAGATGTAAACAATTTAAGTATTTTCCAATTCTCCATCACCAAATTTTAGGTTACTACATCACTAAGAAACTAAGTTAAAAGACTATTACTTAATGACACATATTCCATATACATTTGAAATAATTCAAATTATCTAATGACTCTCGATAGTATATTTATCCACCATATTCATATTGTATTATCGTATAATAGATGAAAACAATTTCAATATTTTTCAAATTCTCCATCACCAAATTTTAGGTTACTTCATCACTAAGAAACTAAGTTAAAAGACTATTACTTAATGACACATATTCCATATACATTTGAAATAATTCAAATTATCTAATGACTCTCGATAGTATATTTATCCACCATATTCATATTGTATTATCGTATAATAGATGTAAACAATTTCAATATTTTCCAATTCTCCATCACCAAATTTTAGGTTACTACATCACTAAGAAACTAAGTTAAAAGACTATTACTTAATGACACATATTCCATATACATTTGAAATAATTCAAATTATCTAATGACTCTCGATAGTATATTTATCCACCATATTCATATTGTATTATCGTATAATAGATGAAAACAATTTCAATATTTTTCTAATTCTCCATCACCAAATTTTAGGTTACTTCATCACTAAGAAACTAAGTTAAAAGACTATTACTTAATGACACATATTCCATATACATTTTAAATAATTCAAATTATCTAATGAGTCTTGATAGTATATTTAGCCACCATATTCATATTGTATTATGGTATAATAGATGTAATCAATTTCAATATTTTTCTTCTTCTCCATCACATAATTTTAGGTTACTTCATCACTAAGAAACTAAGTTAAAAGACTATTACTTAATGACACATATTCCATATACATTTCAAATAATTCAAATTATCTAATGAGTCTCGATAGTATATTTATTCACCATATTCATATTGTATTATGGTATAATAGATGTAAACAGTTTCAGTATTTTCTAATTCTCCATCACCAAATCTTAGGTTACTTCATCACTAAGAAACTAAATTAAAAGACTATTACTTAATGACACATATTCCATATACATTTGAAATAATTCAAATTATCTAATTAGTCTCGATAGTATATTTATTCACCATATTCATATTGTATTATGGTATAATAGATGTAAACAATTTCAGTATTTTCCAATTCTCCATCACGAAATTTTAGGTTACTTCATCACTAAGAAACCGAGTTAAAAGACTATTACTTAATGACACATATTCCATATACATTTGAAATAATTCAAATTATCTAATGACTCTCGATAGTATATTTATTCACCATATTCATATTGTATTATGGTATAATAGATGTAATCAATTTCAATATTTTTCTTCTTCTCCATCACATAATTTTAGGTTACTTCATCACTAAGAAACTAAGTTAAAAGACTATTACTTAATGACACATATTCCATATACATTTCAAATAATTCAAATTATCTAATGAGTCTCGATAGTATATTTATTCACCATATTCATATTGTATTATGGTATAATAGATGTAAACAGTTTCAGTATTTTCTAATTCTCCATCACCAAATCTTAGGTTACTTCATCACTAAGAAACTAAATTAAAAGACTATTACTTAATGACACATATTCCATATACATTTGAAATAAATCAAATTATCTAATTAGTCTCGATAGTATATTTATTCACCATATTCATATTGTATTATGGTATAATAGATGTAAACAATTTCAGTATTTTCCAATTCTCCATCACGAAATTTTAGGTTACTTCATCACTAAGAAACCGAGTTAAAAGACTATTACTTAATGACACATATTCCATATACATTTGAAATAATTCAAATTATCTAATGACTCTCGATAGTATATTTATCCACCATATTCATATTGTATTATCGTATAATAGATGTAAACAATTTAAGTATTTTCCAATTCTCCATCACCAAATTTTAGGTTACTACATCACTAAGAAACTAAGTTAAAAGACTATTACTTAATGACACATATTCCATATACATTTGAAATAATTCAAATTATCTAATGACTCTCGATAGTATATTTATCCACCATATTCATATTGTATTATCGTATAATAGATGAAAACAATTTCAATATTTTTCAAATTCTCCATCACCAAATTTTAGGTTACTTCATCACTAAGAAACTAAGTTAAAAGACTATTACTTAATGACACATATTCCATATACATTTGAAATAATTCAAATTATCTAATGACTCTCGATAGTATATTTATCCACCATATTTATATTGTATTATGGTATAATAGATGTAAACAATTTCAATATTTTTCTTCTTCTCCATCACATAATTTTAGGTTACTTCATCACTAAGAAACTAAGTTAAAAGACTATTACTTAATGACACATATTCCATATACATTTCAAATAATTCAAATTATCTAATGAGTCTCGATAGTATATTTATTCACCATATTCATATTGTATTATGGTATGATGTAAACAGTTTCAGTATTTTCTAATTCTTCATCACCAAATCTTAGGTTACTTCATCACTAAGAAACTAAGTTAAAAGACTATTACTTAATGACACATATTCCATATACATTTGAAATAATTCAAATTATCTAATGACTCTGGATAGTATATTTATCCACCATATTCATAGTGTATTATCGTATAATAGATGTAAACAATTTCCATATTTTTCTTCTTCTCCATCACCAAATTTTAGGTTACTTCATCACTAAGAAACCAAGTTAAAAGACTATTACTTAATGACACATATTCCATATACATTTGAAATAATTCAAATTATCTAATGAGTCTCGATAGTATATTTATCCACCATATTCATATTGTATTATGGTATAATATATGTAAACAATTTCAATATTTTTCTTCTTCTCCATCACCAAATTTTAGGTTACCTCATCACTAAGAAACTAAGTTAAGAGACTGTTACTTAATGACACGTATTCCATATACATTTGAAATAATTCAAATTATCTAATGAGTCTCTATAGTATATTTATTCACCATATTCATATTGTATTATGGTATAATAGATGTAAACAGTTTTAGTATTTTCTAATTCCCCATCACCAAATCTTAGGTTACTTCTTCACTAAGAAACTAAGTTAAAAGACAATTACTTAATGACACATATTCCATATACATTTAAACAAATACAAATTATCTAATGAGTCTCGATAGTATATTTATCCACCATATTCATATTGTATTATGGTATAATAGATGTAAACAGTTTCAGTATTTTCTAATTCTCCATCACCAAATTTTAGGTTACTTCATCACTAAGAAACTAAGTTAAAAAACTATTACTTAATGACACATATTCCATATACATTTGAAATAATTCAAATTATCTAATGAGTCTCGATAGTATATTTATCCACCATATTCATATTGTATTATGGTATAATAGATGTAAACAATTTCAATATTTTTCTTCTTCTCCATCACCAAATTTTAGGTTACTTCATCACTAAGAAACTAAGTTAAAATACTATTACTTAATGACACATATTCCATATACATTTGAAATAATTCAAATTATCTAATGAGTCTCGATAGTATATTTATCCACCATATTCATATTGTATTATGGTATAATAGATGTAAACAATTTTAGTATTTTCCAATTCTCCATCACCAAATTTCAGGTTACTTCATCACTAAGAAACCAAGTTAAAAGACTATTACTTAATGACACATTATCCATATACATTTGAAATAATTCAAATTATCTAAGGAGTCTCAATAGTATATTTATCCACCATATTCATATTGTATTATGGTATAATAGAGGTAAACAATTTCAATATTTTTCTTCTTCTCTATCACCAAATTTTAGGTTACTTCATCACTAAGAAACTAAGTTAAAAGACTATTACTTAATGAAACATATTCCATATACATTTGAAATAATTCAAATTATGTAATGAGTCTCGATAGTATATTTATCCACCATATTCATATTGTATTATGGTATAATAGATGTAAACAATTTCAGTATTTTCCAATTCTCCATCACCAAATTTTAGGTTACTTCATCACTAAGAAACTAAGTTAAAAGACTATTACTTAATGACACATATTCCATATACATTTGAAATAATTCAAATTATCTAATGACTCTCGATAGTATATTTATCCACCATATTCATATTGTATTATCGTATAATAGATGTAAACAATTTCAATATTTTTCTTCTTCTCCATCACCAAATTTTAGGTTACTTCATCACTAAGAAACTAAGTTAAAAGACTATTACTTAATGACACATATTCCTTATACATTTGAAATAATTGAAATTATCTAATGAGTCTCGATAATATATTTATTCACCATATTCATATTGTATTATGGTATAATAGATGTAAACAGTTTCAGTATTTTCTAATTCTCCATCACCAAATTTTAGGTTACTTCATTACTAAGAAACTAAGTTAAAAGACTATTACTTAATGACACATATTCCATGTACATTTGAAATAATTCAAATTATCTAATGAGTCTCGATAGTATATTTATTCACCATATTCATATTGTATTATGGTATAATAGATGTAAACAGTTTCAGTATTTTCTAATTCTCCATCACCAAATCTTAGGTTACTTCATCACTAAGAAACTAAGTTAATAGACTATTACTTAATGACACATATTCCATATACATTGAAATAATTCAAATTATCTAATGAGTCTCGATAGTATATTTATTCACCATATTCATATTGTATTATGGTATAATAGATGTAAACAATTTCAGTATTTTCCAATTCTCCATCACCAAATTTTAGGTTACTTCATCACTAAGAAACCGAGTTAAAAGACTATTACTTAATGACACATATTCCATATACATTTGAAATAATTCAAATTATCTAATGAGCTCGATAGTATATTTATCCACCATATTCATATTGTATTATCGTATAATAGATGTAAACAGTTTCAGTATTTTCTAATTCTCCATCACCAAATCTTAAGTTACTTCATCACTAAGAAACTAAGTTAAAAGACTATTACTTAATGACACATATTCCATATACATTTGAAATAATTCAAATTATCTAATGAGTCTCGATAGTATATTTATTCACCATATTCATATTGTATTATGGTATAATAGATGTAAACAATTTCAGTATTTTCCAATTCTCCATCACCAAATTTTAGGTTACTTCATCACTAAGAAACCGAGTTAAAAGACTATTACTTAATGACACATATTCCATATACATTTGAAATAATTCAAATTATCTAATGAGCTCGATAGTATATTTATCCACCATATTCATATTGTATTATCGTATAATATATGTAAACAATTTCAATATTTTTCTTCTTCTCCATCACCAAATCTTAGGTTACTTCATCACTAAGAAACTAAGTTAAGAGACTATAACTTAATGACACATATTCCATATACATTTGAAATAATTCAAATTATCTAATGAGTCTCAATAGTATATTTATCCACCATATTCATATTGTATTATGGTATAATAGATGTAAATAATTTTATTATTTTCCAATTCTCCATCACCAAATTTTAGGTTACTTCATCACTAAGAAACTAAGTTAAAAGACTATTACTTAATGACACATATTCCATATACATTTGAAATAATTCAAATTATCTAATGACTCTCGATAGTATATTTATCCACCATATTCATATTGTATTATCGTATAATAGATGTAAACAATTTCAATATTTTTCTTCTTCTACATCACCAAATTTTAGGTTACTTCATCACTAAGAAACCAAGTTAAAAGACTATTACTTAATGACACATTATTCATATACATTTGAAATAATTCAAATTATCTAAGGAGTCTAAATAGTATATTTATCCACCATATTCATATTGTATTATGGTATAATAGATGTAAACAATTTCAATATTTTTCTTCTTCTCTATCACCAAATTTTAGGTTACTTCATCACTAAGAAACTAAGTTAAAAGACAATTACTTAATGACACATATTCCATATACATTTGAAATAATTCAAATTATGTAATGAGTCTCGATAGTATATTTATCCACCATATTCATATTGTATTATGGTATAATAGATGTAAACAATTTCAGTATTTTCCAATTCTCCATCACCAAATTTTAGGTTACTTCATCACTAAGAAACTAAGTTAAAAGACTATTACTTAATGACACATATTCCATATACATTTGAAATAATTCAAATTATCTAATGACTCTCGATAGTATATTTATCCACCATATTCATATTGTATTATCGTATAATAGATGTAAACAATTTCAATATTTTTCTTCTTCTCCATCACCAAATTTTAGGTTACTTCATCACTAAGAAACTAAGTTAAAAGACTATTACTTAATGACACATATTCCATATACATTTGAAATAATTCAAATTATCTAATGAGTCTTGATAGTATATTTATTCACCATATTCATATTGTATTATGGTATAATAGATGTAAACAGTTTCAGTATTTTCTAATTCTTCATCACCAAATTTTAGGTTACTTCATTACTAAGAAACTAAGTTAAAAGACTATTACTTAATGACACATATTCCATGTACATTTGAAATAATTCAAATTATCTAATGAGTCTCGATAGTATATTTATTCACCATATTCATATTGTATTATGGTATAATAGATGTAAACAGTTTCAGTATTTTCTAATTCTCCATCACCAAATCTTAGGTTACTTCATCACTAAGAAACTAAGTTAAAAGACTATTACTTAATGACACATATCCCATATACATTGAAGTAATTCAAATTATCTAATGAGTCTCGATAATATATTTATTCACCATTTTCATATTGTATTATGGTATAATAGATGTAAACAATTTCAGTATTTTCCAATTCTCCATCACCAAATTTTAGGTTACTTCATCACTAAGAAACCGAGTTAAAAGACTATTACTTAATGACACATATTACATATACATTTGAAATAATTCAAATTATCTAATGAGCTCGATAGTATATTTATCCACCATATTCATATTGTATTATCGTATAATAGATGTAAACAGTTTCAGTATTTCCTAATTCTCCATCACCAAATCTTAAGTTACTTCATCACTAAGAAACTAAGTTAAAAGACTATTACTTAATGACACATATTCCATATACATTTGAAATAATTCAAATTATCTAATGAGTCTCAATAGTATATTTATCCACCATATTCATATTGTATTATGGTATAATAGATGTAAACAATTTTAGTATTTTCCAATTCTCCATCACCAAATTTTAGGTTACTTCATCACTAAGAAACTAAGTTAAAAGACTATTACTTAATGACACATATTCCATATACATTTGAAATAATTCAAATTATGTAATGAGTCTCGATAGTATATTTATTCACCATATTCATATTGTATTATGGTATAATAGATGTAAACAATTTCAGTATTTTCCAATTCTCCATCACCAAATTTTAGGTTACTTCATCACTAAGAAACTAAGTTAAAAGACTATTACTTAATGACACATTTTCCATATACATTTGAAATAATTCAAATTATCTAATGACTCTCGATAGTATATTTATCAACCATATTCATATTGTATTATCGTATAATAGATGTAAACAATTTCAATATTTTTCTTCTTCTCCATCACCAAATTTTAGGTTACTTCATCACTAAGAAACTAAGTTAAAAGACTATTACTTAATGACACATATTCCATATACATTTGAAATAATTCAAATTATCTAATGAGTCTCGATAGTATATTTATTCACCATATTCATATTGTATTATGGTATAATAGATGTAAACAGTTTCAGTATTTTCTAATTCTCCATCACCAAATTTTAGGTTACTTCATTACTAAGAAACTAAGTTAAAAGACTATTACTTAATGACACATATTCCATGTACATTTGAAATAATTCAAATTATCTAATGAGTCTCGATAGTATATTTATTCACCATATTCATATTGTATTATGGTATAATAGATGTAAACAGTTTCAGTATTTTCTAATTCTCCATCACCAAATCTTAGGTTACTTCATCACTAAGAAACTAAGTTAAAAGACTATTACTTAATGACACATATCCCATATACATTGAAGTAATTCAAATTATCTAATGAGTCTCGATAATATATTTATTCACCATATCCATATTGTATTATGGTATAATAGATGTAAACAATTTCAGTATTTTCCAATTCTCCATCACCAAATTTTAGGTTACTTCATCACTAAGAAACCGAGTTAAAAGACTATTACTTAATGACACATATTACATATACATTTGAAATAATTCAAATTATCTAATGAGCTCGATAGTATATTTATCCACCATATTCATATTGTATTATCGTATAATAGATGTAAACAGTTTCAGTATTTCCTAATTCTCCATCACCAAATCTTAAGTTACTTCATCACTAAGAAACTAAGTTAAAAGACTATTACTTAATGACACATATTCCATATACATTTGAAATAATTCAAATTATCTAATGAGTCTCAATAGTATATTTATCCACCATATTCATATTGTATTATGGTATAATAGATGTAAACAATTTTAGTATTTTCCAATTCTCCATCACCAAATTTTAGGTTACTTCATCACTAAGAAACTAAGTTAAAAGACTATTACTTAATGACACATATTCCATATACATTTGAAATAATTCAAATTATGTAATGAGTCTCGATAGTATATTTATCCACCATATTCATATTGTATTATGGTATAATAGATGTAAACAATTTCAGTATTTTCCAATTCTCCATCACCAAATTTTAGGTTACTTCATCACTAAGAAACTAAGTTAAAAGACTATTACTTAGTGACACATTTTCCATATACATTTGAAATAATTCAAATTATCTAATGACTCTCGATAGTATATTTATCCACCATATTCATATTGTATTATCGTATAATAGATGTAAAGAATTTCAATATTTTTCTTCTTCTCCATCACCAAATTTTAGGTTACTTCATCACTAAGAAACTAAGTTAAAAGACTATTACTTAATGACACATATTCCATATACATTTGAAATAATTCAAATTATCTAATGAGTCTCGATAGTATATTTATTCACCATATTCATATTGTATTATGGTATAATAGATGTAAACAGTTTCAGTATTTTCTAATTCTCCATCACCAAATTTTAGGTTACTTCATTACTAAGAAACTAAGTTAAAAGACTATTACTTAATGACACATATTCCATGTACATTTGAAATAATTCAAATTATCTAATGAGTCTCGATAGTATATTTATTCACCATATTCATATTGTATTATGGTATAATAGATGTAAACAGTTTCAGTATTTTCTAATTCTCCATCACCCAAATCTTAGGTTACTTCATCACTAAGAAACTAAGTTAAAAGACTATTACTTAATGACACATATCCCCATATACATTGAAGTAATTCAAATTATCTAATGAGTCTCGATAATATATTTATTCACCATATTCATATTGTATTATGGTATAATAGATGTAAACAATTTCAGTATTTTCCAATTCTCCATCACCAAATTTTAGGTTACTTCATCACTAAGAAACCGAGTTAAAAAGACTATTACTTAATGACACATATTACATATACATTTGAAATAATTCAAATTATCTAATGAGCTCGATAGTATATTTATCCACCATATTCATATTGTATTATCGTATAATAGATGTAAACAGTTTCAGTATTTTCTAATTCTCCAGCACCAAATCTTAAGTTACTTCATCACTAAGAAACTAAGTTAAAAGACTATTACTTAATGACACATATTCCATATACATTTGAAATAATTCAAATTATCTAATGAGTCTCGATAGTATATTTATTCACCATATTCATATTGTATTATGGTATAATAGATGTAAACAATTTCAGTATTTTCCAATTCTCCATCACCAAATTTTAGGTTACTTCATCACTAAGAAACCGAGGTTAAAAGACAATTACTTAATGACACATATTCCATATGCATTTGAAATAATTCAAATTATCTAATGAGCTCGATAGTATATTTATCCACCATATTCATATTGTATTATCGTATAATAGATGTAAACAATTTCAATATTTTTCTTCTTCTCCATCACCAAATCTTAGGTTACTTCATCACTAAGAAACTAAGTTAAGAGACTATTACTTTAATGACACATATTCCATATACATTTGAAATAATTCAAATTATCTAAGGAGTCTCAATAGTATATTTATCCACCATATTCATATTGTATTATGGTATAATAGATGTAAACAATTTCAATATTTTTCCTTCTTCTCTATCACCAAATTTTAGGTTACTTCATCACTAAGAAACTAAGTTAAAAGACTATTACTTAATGACACATATTCCATATACATTTGAAATAATTCAAATTATGTAATGAGTCTCGATAGTATATTTATCCACCATATTCATATTGTATTATGGTATAATAGATGTAAACAATTTCAGTATTTTTCCAATTCTCCATCACCAAATTTTAGGTTACTTCATCACTAAGAAACTAAGTTAAAAGACTATTACTTAATGACACATATTCCATATACATTTGAAATAATTCAAATTATCTAATTACTCTCGTTAGTATATTTATCCACCATATTCATATTGTATTATCGTATAATAGATTAAACAATTTCAATATTTTTTCTTCTTCTCCATCACCAAATTTTAGGTTACTTCATCACTAAGAAACTAAGTTAAAAGACTATTACTTAATGACACATATTCCATATACATTTGAAATAATTCAAATTATCTAATGAGTCTCGATAGTATATTTATTCACCATATTCATATTGTATTATGGTATAATAGATGTAAACAGTTTCAGTATTTTCTAATTCTCCATCACCAAATTTTAGGTTACTTCTATTACTAAGAAACTAAGTTAAAAGACTATTACTTAATGACACATATTCCATATACATTTGAAATAATTCAAATTATCTAATGAGTCTCGATAGTATATTTATTCACCATATTCATATTGTATTATGGTATAATAGATGTAAACAATTTCAGTATTTTCTAATTCTCCATCACCAAATTTTAGGTTACTTCATTACTAAGAAACTAAGTTAAAAGACTATTACTTAGTGACACATATTCCAGTATACATTTGAAATAATTCAAATTATCTAATGAGTCTCGATAGTATATTTATTCACCATATTCATATTGTATTATGGTATAATAGATGTAAACAGTTTCAGTAATTTTCTAATTCTCCATCACCAAATCTTAGGTTACTTCATCACTAAGAAACTAAGTTAAAAGACTATTAATTAATGACACATATTCCATATACATTTGAAATAATTCAGAATTATCTAATGAGTCTCGATAGTGTATTTATTCACCATATTCATATTGTATTATAGTATAATAAATGTAAACAATTTCAGTACTTTCCAATTCTCCATCACCAAATTTTAGGTTACTTCATCACTAAGAAACCGAGTTAAAAGACTATTACTTAATGACACATAGTTCCATATACATTTGAAATAATTCAAATTATCTAATGAGCTCGATAGTATATTTATCCACCATATTCATATTGTATTATCGTATAATAGATGTAAACAGTTTCAGTATTTTCTAATTCTCCATCACCAAATCTTAAGTTACTTCATCACTAAGAAACTAAGTTAAAAGACTATTACTTAATGACACATATTCCATATACATTTGAAATAATTCAAATTATCTAATGAGTCTCGATAGTATATTTATTCACCATATTCATATTGTATTATGGTATAATAGATGTAAACAATTTCAGTATTTTCCAATTCTCCATCACCAAATTTTAGGTTACTTCATCACTAAGAAACCGAGTTAAAAAGACTATTACTTAATGACACATATTCCATATACATTTGAAATAATTCAAATTATCTAGTGAGCTCGATAGTATATTTATCCACCATATTCATATTGTATTATCGTATAATAGATGTAAACAATTTCAATATTTTTCTTCTTCTCCATCACCAAATGTTAGGTTACTTCATCGCTAAGAAACTAAGTTAAGAGACTATTACTTAATGACACATATTCCATATACATTTGAAATAATTCAAATTATCTAATGAGTCTCGATAGTATATTTATCCACCATATTCATATTGTATTATGGTATATATATGTAAACAATTTTAGTATTTTCCAATTCTCCATCACCAAATTTTAGGTTACTTCATCACTAAGAAACTAAGTTAAAAGACTATTACTTAATGACACATATTCCATATACATTTGAAATAATTCAAATTATCTAATGAGTCTCGATAGTATATTTATTCACCATATTCATATTGTATTATGGTATAATAGATGTAAACAGTTTCAGTATTTTTCTAATTCTCCATCACCAAATTTTAGGTACTTCGATTACTAAGAAACTAAGTTAAAAGACTATTACTTAATGACACATATTCCATATACATTTGAAATAATTCAAATTATCTAATGAGTCTCGATAGTATATTTATTCACCATATTCATATTGTATTATGGTATAATAGATGTAAACAGTTTCAATATTTTCTAATTCTCCATCACCAAATCTTAGGTTACTTCATCACTAAGAAACTAAGTTAAAAGACTATTACTTAATGACACATATTCCATATACATTTGAAATAATTCAAATTATCTAATGAGTCTCGATAGTATATTTATTCACCATATTCATGTTGTATTATGGTATAATAGATGTAAACAATTTCAGTACTTTCCAATTCTCCATCACCAAATTTTAGGTTACTTCATCACTAAGAAACCGAGTTAAAAATACTATTACTTAATGACACATATTCCATATACATTTGAAATAATTCAAATTATCTAATGAGCTCGATAGTATATTTATCCACCATATTCATATTGTATTATCGTATAATAGATGTAAACAGTTTCAGTATTTTCTAATTCTCCATCACCAAATCTTAAGTTACTTCATCACTAAGAAACTAAGTTAAAAGACTATTACTTAATGACACATATTCCATATACATTTGAAATAATTCAAATTATCTAATGAGTCTCGATAGTATATTTATTCACCATATTCATATTGTATTATGGTATAATAGATGTAAACAATTTCAGTATTTTCCAATTCTCCATCACCAAATTTTAGGTTACTTCATCACTAAGAAACCGAGTTAAAAGACTATTACTTAATGACACATATTCCATATACATTTGAAATAATTCAAATTATCTAATGAGTCTCGATAGTATATTTATTCACCATATTCATATTGTATTATGGTATAATAGATGTAAACAAGTTTCAGTATTTTCTAATTCTCCATCACCAAAATTTTAGGTTACTTCATTACTAAGAAACTAAGTTAAAAGACTATTACTTAATGACACATATTCCATATACATTTGAAATAATTCAAATTATCTAATGAGTCTCGATAGTATATTTATTCACCATATTCATATTGTATTATGGTATAATAGATGTAAACAGTTTCAGTATTTTCTAAATTCTCCATCACCAAATCTTAGGTTACTTCATCACTAAGAAACTAAGTTAAAAGACTATTACTTAATGACACATATTCCATATACATTTGAAATAATTCAAATTATCTAATGAGTCTCGATAGTATATTTATTCACCATATTCATAATTGTATTATGGTATAATAGATGTAAACAATTTCAGTACTTTCCAATTCTCCATCACCAAATTTTAGGTTACTTCATCACTAAGAAACCGAGTTAAAAGACTATTACTTAATGACACATATTCCATATACATTTGAAATAATTCAAATTATCTAATGAGCTCGATAGTATATTTAATCCACCATATTCATATTGTATTATCGTATAATAGATGTAAACAGTTTCAGTATTTTCTAATTCTCCATCACCAAATCTTAAGTTACTTCATCACTAAGAAACTAAGTTAAAAGACTATTACTTAATGACACATATTCCATATACATTTGAAATAATTCAAATTATCTAATGAGTCTCGATAGTATATTTATTCACCATATTCATATTGTATTATGGTATAATAGATGTAAACAATTTCAGTATTTTCCAATTCTCCATCACCAAATTTTAGGTTACTTCATCACTAAGAAACCGAGTTAAAAGACTATTACTTAATGACACATATTCCATATACATTTGAAATAATTCAAATTATCTAGTGAGCTCGATAGTATATTTTCCACCATATTCATATTGTATTATCGTATAATAGATGTAAACAATTTCAATATTTTTCTTCTTCTCCATCACCAAATGTTAGGTTACTTCATCACTAAGAAACTAAGTTAAGAGACTATTACTTAATGACACATATTCCATATACATTTGAAATAATTCAAATTATCTAATGAGTCTCGATAGTATATTTATCCACCATATTCATATTGTATTATGGTATAATATATGTAAACAATTTTAGTATTTTCCAATTCTCCATCACCAAATTTTAGGTTACTTCATCACTAAGAAACTAAGTTAAAAGACTATTACTTAATGACACATATTCCATATACATTTGAAATAATTCAAATTATCTAATGAGTCTCGATTGTATATTTATCCACCATATTCATATTGTATTATCGTATAGTAGATGTAAACAATTTCAATATTTTTCTTCTTCTCCCTCACC